>FWCC01000540.1:0-17179 GCA_900169235.1 Zarea fungicola | reverse complement strand
CGGTGGGGGCGTGGCACATGTACCTCTACTGGCTGTCAACAAGCTCTCCCTGGAGTTTCTCGCCCCAGAGAAATCGGCGTAGAACCAGCAGTGGCCGAGCTTTCGCCTACCGCCTGCCCAGATTACTTCTCCTCCCAATCTCCTCTTCTCACTCACTTTCTTTCCTTCCATTTCCCAAATCACCCTCTGAGATACGCTATCCTCCCCAACAGGAAACCAGAAATAAATCCAACCTGCCCTCAATCCTCCATACCTAATCACCTCCTTTCTTCTCTCTAATCTGTCACCGTTTTCAAGCCAGCAAAAATGTCCAGCGGGGATTACTATAATAATCCACACCAGGTAGGTGCAACGATGGGCCTTGACAAATCTTGGGCAACGAAGGGTCAATATCGCGCGTGCACACCTCGTCGCAAATCCTCACACGAGACCGAGCCGAGATTTGCCATCTTGTCTTGTTGTGCTTCCCGAGCTTTTGGAGCGCACATCGACGATTGGACCAACAGATTGATAGCTGATCAAGGCGACGAAATCGCAAAGGAACTCGACACCGGTGGCGGATACTGAAACCCCGCCGTTGCCCATGATACGGCGTTGCATCCTCTGCCTCGATAGAATCTAACATTTCTTGTTTAGGGCCAGGCACCGCAACCCCCTCAACAGATGCATTATCAAGGACAGCAGGGAGGGTACAACCAAGGAGGGTACAACCAACCGTACCAGGGGCAGGGTCAGCCAGGTTATGCACCACCGCAGGGAGGGTATCAGCCGCAGGGATACCCGGCGCCGCAGCAACAACCTCCTCAGGACACCCGTGGTAGCCGTGGTGGTAACAATGGCTGCTTGATGGGCTGTCTCGCCGCTCTCTGCTGTTGCTGTGTTGTTGAAGAGTCGTGCGAGTGCTGGTAAGTTGCAACTCGTATCCGATCAACGAGACAGTACTTGTCGACTAACCGCATTTTCCCACCCTTAGTCTCGAGTGCTGTGAATGCCTCTGCTAACCGACGCCGACTTTCTGTGGCGCCGAACTGTTCTGGTTTCACCATCATGGTGGCTGCTGCCACTCCATGACCCGTTTTTACCCTTTGAATAGACCGGTACCTGGATGCAACGACTGCGATACGGGCCTTGTCGTTAAATATATCTGCGCATACATGCTGCGAGAGAAACTTGGATGGTCTGACCGTTTGACACGGTCAAAACATGCTTCACTTGGATGCTTCGCAGGCTGACTTGCGAGGATTGGTTTTTAATCGCCAGCCTTGATTTTCTAAACAGTTATTCGATCTCTTCCATGTTTTCTTTGCGTCAATTTTGTAACTACGCTTTTACTGCTTAACTTCGTTTGCAGTTGTGTCTATATCAATTTGGTTTCCTTTTCCTTGCAACGGTTAGTCAAATTGCACGGTGAAAGGGGAGATTCTCGTATGCAGTTTTGGTAGAGCTCTTGGATTAACTTGATAGCCGCAACTTGCCAACTGGGCCGAGGTTACTATCTGACGACCTTCTGCACGTGGGTGGAATGTAAGTAGGCCTCATGTTAAACCATCCTAGGCCGCATGGACTTGGCACTAGAAAGGATACAGAGTCGTTTGAAAATAGGCTGAACGTAAAATTGAAAAATAAAACCAGACTGAGCAGTAATGAAAAAAAAACATGCATTTCAACATCTGCAAATCCTCCTCCCTTACCTTACCCATCGTTCATTTTTTGTCACTTGGCCCCTGCTTAAGCTGGCGTTACCACATGCCCATAAGGGCTGCAAAACAACCAACTCCCTTGTTGCCATCACGTTCGCTCGTTCCGTCATCTACCATGACCCTTTTGCCGGTTCTACTGGTTCAATTGGACATAGTTGGCGGGGAAGAGACCCGAGTGGCCATTATAGTGGCCAAACCACCAGTCGTCGTCAGGGAACTCAAGATTTGTGACTTGCGCATCCTCTGGGAATGAAAGCTCTGTTTGAGAAGACAAGGAAGAGTCGTGGTTAGCAAACGTCAAATAAAGGCGGCAATAAGAAAGGCTTTTTCTTACCATTATCTTCTGCGGCTTCATAGTCGTACAGCGCCGTAGCAGTTGGCCCGGAAGAAGTGCTAGTCGCGGGAGCAGCAGCAGGCACAGGTGCCTTTGCTGGCGCCGGAGCAGTGCCGGCGCCATCATCTTCAATCAGTTCAACATAGCTGCTTGGGAACAGACCGTTCTCGCCGTGGACATTAGTGCCTATCCACCAATCAGGGTCGACCTGGTCAACGTCGCTGACAATCTCGCCCTCAACAAGATTTATCTCATTGTCCTCGTCCTTGTCATAGTCATATAGAATAACAGCTCGTTTGGAGCCTCCGCTGGCGGCCGCGGCAGGAGGGGGTGCTTGGTGAGCGACAGGAACTGGTCGCGGTGCCGGTACAGGCTCAGGCTCAGGCTCCGGTTCAGGCTCAGGTTCAGGCTCCGGTGTAAGCTCCCTCGGCGCGGGGGCGGGGGCGGGAGGCGGTGCAGGGGCGCGGACTGGCTCCGGCTCGCGAGCAACAGGTC
Organism: Zarea fungicola; assembly: GCA_900169235.1. Taxonomy (NCBI): domain Eukaryota; kingdom Fungi; phylum Ascomycota; class Sordariomycetes; order Hypocreales; family Cordycipitaceae; genus Zarea; species Zarea fungicola. The sequence continues at coordinate 14,650 of FWCC01000540.1, read as the reverse complement.
GTGCTACGCGAATAGGCGAAGGCTCACGCTCGGGTTCGGGTTCGTCCTCGGGTTCATCATCCGCTGGTGCTGGGCGAGTAGGTAAGCCAGGCAGAGCAAATCCGCCAGAGGGGCGCGAACTCGCAGGAGGAGGTGGGGGTGCTGATAGTTCTTCATCCTCTTCTTCTTGCCCGTGGGCGCTACCAGGAACAACAGGGATTGCTGCACCCATGGGAGCCGCGCTCTTGAAGCGGTCGCGCAGGGCCGAAACACCGCCTGCTGATTCGACTTCGCCCTTGTCGGTCTCCTCCTCAGAGACACCGGTATTGTTCTCACGGACAGTTTCAGCGCCTCCACGCCCAAACGCTGGGGTTTGGACCGATGCCCAGGACTTGCCCTGGTATCCGCTCTTCCACTCATTGCTACCACTTTGCTGTTGGCTAATCGGCGGAGCAGAAGATGATGTAGCTGCTTCTCCAGCGTCGGAGCCCCGCTCTCGCGCCTTTTTCTCAGCCCAGAGCTGCGCAGGGGTCTTGCCGCCCTCATTTGCAAATGTGCGGCTTGTGGTGGTTATTGGAGCCGAGGCAGCGGAGGACACCGGTCCTTGGAGGCCAAGAGCGCCAGGCGTCGGGGCTTTGGTGGCAGAATACCCACCGCCGCCAAACTTGTTAGCAACCTTGGGTTTGGGCATCGACGTTAGTCTCTCGGCCTGAGTGGGCTGCGAGAATGCAGCAGCTCTGTCAGCAAGCGGTTTCGGGGCCTCTTCCTCGGCGGACTGCTCTACAGGCTGCTCAGAAGCAGGTTTCTGTGCCTTGGCGCGAATTGCTGCAATATCGACCTTGCCAACGGGCTCATATGCTCCCTTGACAATGGTTGGTCGGTCGTCGCGCTGCTCCTTAGCCTGAGCGCGGATAGCAGCAATATCGACCTTGCCAACGGGCTTGTAGCCACCACCAATTACATCTCTGTCTTGTTGGGAAGCAGCAGGAGTATATCGAGAGGGTTCTGTTTGGCGGGAGAGGTTGGGCATGTCAACCTTTGTAGGCTTGTAGGCAGACTCGACCTTTTCCACCTGTGTTCTAGTCACGGGGGGCGCATCTGCACCCCAGCCATCACCGTCTACGTTTTCGTCTCTACGTGAGCGAGCCGCAATAATAGGGTTTACCGAGCGACCCGCGCTGGACATGGATGGCGAGAAGACGGGCTTGGACTTGATAGGAGGGGGGGCTTTGGAGGAGCTGGTGCTAGGACCGCCGGCATATTTGGCTCCAGAAGCATCTGAAACCTTGCGCATAAGAGCTTCGGGATCTAGGTCTTCATCGGATCGAGCGGTGACCTGTACATGGTAGCCATGGAGGACCTTGGAAACGGCATTGAGGTGGCTGGTGAAGTAGCCCTTCGTTCGCTCGGGGACGCCGTCACCACACCAGGCGATGAGGACATGCTTTGGCAGGGCCGTATTTGGGTCCTTAACCTTGACGAAGCCGAATTGGACTCGGCCCTCATTGAAGTCCTCGAAAAGCTCGCTGAGTTCGCCCTCTGCAGAAATGGCGTCAGTCTGTGGTTAGAGTGTGTTCGGGTGCCTCGGGACTCTCGGGGGAGGCCTTACCACCGCTTGTCTCTACCTTGAGAACACTCTCATTGCTTCCAGAGGACTCGAAAACGCTGACCAGGGGCGTCTGAACAGTAAAGAGAGCCCATTTCGCAAAAGTGGGTGAGTTGGAGCTGGGCACAGGAGCCTCGACGATGGATTGGTACTGGTTCTTGATGGACGGGCCATTTATGGAGAGGTTGAGGGAAGCCATCGCGTGCTAAAAGGGCATGTGCGTTATTAGCAGCTTGATAATTATCCTCTGCGAGAATATCCGATCGCTTTTGAATTAGTAAGATTGGGCCGTAACTTACCGACAGGGCTAGCGATGAGGCAGCCGTTTTGTGAACAGGTTTCCACAAAAGCTCTGGAAAGGAAGCTTTGGTTTCCAGAAATGACGGGATTGGCACAGGCTAAACGACAGCCGGGAAACAAGCACGGCGAGCCCGAAGGTAGTAAATGCGCGTATGGATGGGTGAATTGGTTGCGTGTCCGTAGGAAGAGGGCGCAAGGTTGGTTGAATCGAGAGAATAATAAACGGAGGAGCTCCTGAGCTTGGCCAAGAGTTTGCTGGGGAGGTTGACGTACGTTGCCTATGACGAGTGAGCCGCAGCGCGAGCTGGAAGCGGGGTGACTGATTTGGTGCTTACGAGCTATTGTGGCGCTGGCATTGGCTGAGGTTTGTCTCTGGTGCTCAAGTGCTAAAGAAAGATGGTGTCTTGAGCTGGTGGGGCACGGGGTGTGGCTGGGTAACTTGCCAACAGCCCTCCACCTAAACTACTAGAGCTTTTATTTAGCCAGGGCAGAAAAAAAATGATAATAAAAGAGTTATAAAATAATAGAAAATAATAGAAAATGATATATAAATTTAATTTCTTTAAAAAGGCAGATAAATAGTGATTAATTTCACTTAGAACAATACTCCTACTGTATCGGTTAAGTTTGCTGTGCGTGTTTGTTGCCGTTGACGAATAGGAACTTAAAAGACGCTGTTGAGCTCCTGCAATGGTAGAGCGATGTTTGAAGTCCTGCGTGTTGGTCTTGGAATGCTCTGCTTTCCTGTATAACATTATTTCTCTTAGATATAATTGGTTTGGTTGTTTTAAATATTTTGACATGCCACACAGTAGTCCACTTGGCAGAGACATACGACCACAATAGACCCTCCACCAACACCAACATTACGGAAGCAAGTACAACTACTCACCGACAGGCCCTTTTTCTTTCCCTTTGATTAAAGGCCTTCTTCCTGACAAGGGAGGGTATAATATTCACGAATAGAAAGATATCTACAGCAGAATCGCGAGTGTTCCTGTTTGGTACTGAATTAGGGCCCACATAGCTGGGTTCTGTTATACTTGGGCTTGAGAGCTCTGACTGTTACGATGAAACGATGGCACCCTTGGTTATTTACACGTTGCTGATCAATTTTAGATTGGTAAAAAAGAAGATTGGAATGGGCTATGAGTTATAAATAAGTATTGATCAATTCATAAATTAATTTTGACAGCGATCCCGTGGACAACTCCCTCCGTCCTGTGCAATGATCGGATGCAGAACTAGGTCTCCTGTTTGCCGCTAGAGCTGCAAAAAAAGCAAAGCTTAAGCCAACGCGATGGAACGATCCTCGTACAAGCAGGGTCATAAGTTTTCGCATTTATCTGAAGATTAGAGACAATATTCGCCGCTCGTAGACCACTCGTCACATCTCTGGACGATCTTCCATTGGCGGCGCACTAACTAGTCATTCAAATTGGATAGCTTTCTTATTCTGTATACCTTAGAAGCTGTTAGGCAATAATGTTTTAGTAGGATGGTACTGTAGTACGATATTGATGTACGACGGAAGAGACAAGGCATAGGGACAGGCAAGTTTGGCGCAATTATGGGAAAGTGGCGCACTACCTTGGCTTTCCCATTAATTCGACATGTAGTTTGCAGTAAGCTAAGCTGGGCTGCTTTTATTTTGGGAATATTTACGTTCTTCATATCAAGCAGTAACTATTACACACTTCTTTAGATCACCCTCCTGTGAGCTTGGACGACAGATGTATGACGGACCGGCAATCTAGATTGTTAGAATCGAGCTTTGATATAGCGTTCTGAGCCTCAACGTAGGCAGCTTAATAGCTGAGTTTATCGCATGCTGAGTTTGATTCCAACCAGCACGTTTCTTTTTTTTTTCTTGATACATAGTTTTACATACATCTGCAAAAAAATTAATTATTGCATAAAGGTGTACTATACAAGGTTATTGAATTGAACAATTGTACGAACACTTCAATTAAAGACTGGGACATATATGGGTGTGGAATCGGCTGTTCAGACAAGTGTATCAGCTGTTGCAGTGACAAGGACAGGGCATTTTGACGCCTACAGGCGTCTTGTCGCGGAAGAAGTTCGTCACAGGTGCACATGTTCGGCTTCGCAATTCTTTTCAACCAATTTCAATACAATGGCAAGAATGCTACATGCATCATCGTGCATGAGTTAAGCCCTGAGGCTGACACGACTCCCGCTCGCCACCCCGCTTGCAGGGATATGTCGACGCGTGGGATCAGTTGTCAGTATCCTCAATTCCTCGCAACCTCCACATCCCCTTGCGTCATAGTGTAGGCAAATATGGACTCAATGTTAACAATTCTTTCCCTCGTTAAGAACCACTTACGGTGATTTTTCGATCTTTGCCACTGATTAGTGCAAGATGGAGGTGGTATCCGTCGCCTGTCGAGCCTTTACCTGCAGGAGATGATCAGGGACAACATCCGCAAAGTGAGCGGCCTCGATGAGCCGCCGCATCCCTGCGATGTATTTCGTTTTATAGGCGGTACAAGTACCGGAGGGTATAATTTCCTTCAGGAAGGTTATCAACAATATGCTCATTGCGACTAGCATTCTTCGTAATAGAATCATTGCAATAATGCTCGGTCGGCTCCAAATGTCTATCGGGGAGTGCAGCTCAGCATACGCAAGAGTCAGTCAGAAAGCCTTCACGCCAAAGCGCAATTCACTTCTACCTGCTCCGCCCTCTGGTAGTTATTCTGCCAAATCACTCGAAGAGGCTATAAAGGAAGTGGTCCAGGAATTCTGCAGGGAGCCAGAGTGTATAAAACGGCGCGACAACGGTTAGCCATGTCCACACGGGGAGGCTGTCTTGGAAGACACAACATGCACAAAGACGTGGGTGCTCCATGATAATTTTCAATAACCTACATTGGTTTTGGCCGATACAAAAGCAAAGCGTGGTACTCGCTGTTATGAAGGATATTATCGATACCCAGCCAACTCTCTTTTTACCACCTACGACGTTCCCGGCCATCCACAAAAACTACAGCTTGATGCGCATTCACAGAGCTTCCTGGTTTGGGGAGAGAAGCATTACATCACTATTCAAAGGCTGGAGGAGCTAGCTACGATCTATTTCGCACAAAAATACTGCAGTATAGCACGAGAAGTAAGCCGACGTGTACTTACCGTGGCTCGGGAAGCAACTTCAGAATTCAGAGATCTTGCGGTCGTTAGGCGTTTGCGCGATATTGGTGCAACATACCGGCTGGAAGGAAACATTGTTGAAGCGGAGAAACTCTTTAGCGAAGCGTTTGATGTTGCGCAGCAGACTCTCGGGAAGGAAAACCGCGGTAGCCTGTTTGAACTCGCAAATTTATGGTATTGCGCTGGGCGGGTTGCAGAAGCATTAGCTATGATGCAATAATGTTTCCGTGTAGGGTGTGAGGTGTTGGGCACGGAGCATGCTGACACTCAGTTCTGCCTCGATTGTGTGAACGGGTGGAAGCTACCAAGTAAGAGAAGTCCTACCACGAGCAGAGGACCAGGCCGTGTAGCTCTTCACCTCAAAGCTAGATTTTCGGAGGCAGGTTGGCAGAATTGAACGAGCCAGTCGCGTTGCCTTTGATCCTGACCATGAAGATGCGAAGGTCTCATTGGCAGCGGGGGTTGTTATTTTTCCTTGTCCTTTTTGTTTACTATCATTGTTTAACGGGCAAGGATTAGCTTAGCTGACACTATATGCTTCGAGCTCAAGAGTGTCTGTGCACTCTTTCACCGTCATAAGTAGAAATTTGATTTTAACATCAATAGATAAATATATGCAGATACAGGACAAAAAAAATGAAATCTATCTTCCTCGAATCAAGTTGGCCAGATGCACCATGCGCAACTCCTTGTTTACTTATTGTTTCGCACCCCCGAGTTTCGCACTCGGTTATCGCCCGGATTTATCAGCCAAAATTTGCCCCGCCCTCCGGCCACGGCTGTCCTCGGCTGTAGCTTGCTGAATTCATTCAACAATGCCGCCGTCTCTCCCGTTATAACCGTCTCTGACGCCACCCCAAAAACATTCCCATCTGCGAGTCCTCCAGCTGTGCGTTAGAATAAAGAGGCGACACGTTGCTCCTCTGGCGCCAATTCCCTCCACCCCCTCCCGCACGCACACGCACATATACCCGTTGCTACAATGATGCGAAGATCGTTGTCAAGAGCCATCCCAAAGCGAGCAAGCCTGCTTGCAAGCAACGCTGCCCGCCGAACTGCACCATTCCCAGCGGCTATCCGAACCATTACCACCACCACGACCATGTCGGCGCCCACGAACCCATACGCCTCCGCGTCTGCTCCAGCCGACGCCTTCCAGCTGCTGCCCGAATCGCAAAAGGCGGGCGAAGCCGAGGATGCGCTGTACGAAGCTCAGATCACGGAAGTCGAGGCTTGGTGGTCATCGCCGCGCTACGCTGGAATCAAACGTCCGTACACCGCCGCCGACATTGTCTCGAAGCGTGGCACGCAATCCATCAAATATCCCAGCTCAGTCATGGCCACGAAGCTGTTTAACCTGATTCGCGAGCGCGAGTCCAAGGGCGAGCCAATCCACACACGTATGCTTCATTCGCCCCCAATCCCGACTTCTTCCCCAGAAATTAGCCCGCTAACTATTCCTTGTTTGAATAGTCGGCGCCGTCGACCCTGTCCAGATGACGCAGCAGGCCCCTCACCAGGAAGTCCTCTACATCTCAGGCTGGGCTTGCTCGTCGCTACTCACCACCACTAACGAAGTCTCTCCCGACTTTGGCGACTACCCCTACAACACGGTCCCCAACCAGGTCCAGCGCCTCGCCAAGGCGCAGTCCATGCATGACCGCAAGCAGTGGGATGCGCGCCGTGCCATGACCGCCGAGGAGCGCGCCAAAACGCCCTACACCGACTACCTGCGTCCCATCATTGCCGATGGCGACACGGGGCATGGCGGCCTCTCCGCCGTCCTCAAGCTTGCCAAGCTCTTCGCCGAGAATGGCGCGGCAGCCGTTCACTTTGAAGACCAGCTGCATGGCGGCAAGAAATGCGGCCACCTGGCAGGCAAGGTACTCGTCCCCATAGGCGAGCACATCAACCGCCTCAACGCCGCCCGCTTCCAGTGGGACGTCATGGGCTGCGAGAACCTCGTCCTGGCCCGCACCGACTCCGAGTCTGGCAAGCTCATCTCCTCGGCCATTGACGTCCGCGATCACGAGTTCATCCTCGGCGTCAGCGACCCGTCGCTCGAGCCTCTCGCGGAGACGATTCAGTCGCTCGAGGCCCGGGGCGCCTCCGGCTCCGAGATTGACGCCTTTGAGGCTGACTGGGTCGCCAAGACGAACCTCGTAACCTTTGACGAGGCCGCCGTCGCGCACATGCGCAAAAACGGCGTCAGCGAGGACAAGATTGCCGAGTTCCAGGCCGCCACCGCCGCCGACCGCGACATGGGCATTACCAGACGCCGTGCCCTGGCCAACCACTATACCACGACTCCCATCTATTTCAACTGGGACGTGCCGCGCACCCGCGAGGGCTTCTACCACTACCGCGCGGGCATGGAGGCTGCGACCAAGCGCGCCATTGCCTTTGGCCCTTATGCCGACCTCCTCTGGGTCGAGACCGGCGACCCCAACGTCGAGGTGGCCACCAAGCTCGCCCGCGCCGTCCGCGAGGTCTACCCGGGGAAGGGCCTCGTCTACAACCTCTCCCCCTCGTTCAACTGGATGGCCCATGGCTTCACCGCCGAGACACTCAAGTCGTTTATTTGGGACATTGCCAAGGAGGGCTTCGTCCTGCAGCTCGTCTCCCTGGCCGGTGTGCACTCGACCGCCACCATCTCGACCGACCTGGCCCGCAACTTCAAGACGGACGGCATGAAGGCCTACGTTGAGCTCGTCCAGCGTCGTGAGAAGGAGCTTGGCTGCGATGTCCTGACGCACCAGAAATGGAGCGGCGCCAAGTACATTGATGGCATCCTGGGGGCGATTCAGAGCGGTAGTTCCAGCAGCAAGAGCATGGGCGACGGCAACACCGAGGGTCAGTTTCATTAAATTTTGTTTTCAACCTTTATTTTAGTGAAATGGAAGGCCCAACAGTTCAATCTAGCTTATTATCACATTGCAGCATGAAGCAAGATGATAAAGAAGCAGCCAAATTAGTCACAGCAAAATAGACGGGAGTTTTGGATGGGTTTGTAGTTTTGCTTAGCATTTTTTTAGCCAGTCACCACAGAATAAAATCAAGTAAATAGCATAAAATATATTAAAATGTTTTTTGTGTGTATGTGTAGCATTGTTTCTTTGCCAATTAATCTCGATTATTTTATCTTTTATTTTCTATTTTCCGGCCCTGTCAACATGCTGCTTCACAGAGAGTCCTTGCTGGCATTGTTCTGGGGCGCGACGGGGGCAGGGCCCTCGGCGGTGACATATGCCTTGCTCAAACCGCCATCGACGACAAAGTCATGGCCGTTGACGAAGCTGGACTCGTCGCTGGCCAGGAAGACGACGGCGTGGGCCTGCTCAATGGCCTCGCCGAAGCGGCCGGTGGGGAAGTGCACCTCGCGGCGGTTGCGCTTGGCCTGGTCGTCACCGAGCCAGTCCTGGAGGAGCGGGGTGTTGAGGGGCGCGGGGCACAGGCTGTTGAAGCGGAAGCCCTCGCGGGCGTGGACCATGGCGAGCTCGCGGGTGAGGGCAAGGACGGCGCCCTTGGAGGCCGTGTAGGCGAGCTGCGGGGTAGCGGCGCCCATGATGGCGACGAACGAGGCCGTGTTGATGATGGAGGCGCGCGTCTTCTTGTTGCGGCGCAGGGAGAGGACGGCGTGCTTGCAGCCGTACCAGACACCCTTGACGTTGATGTTTTGGGTCAGGTCCCAGATGGCCTCGGGAGTGTTGACGGCGTCGTCGTCCTTGGCGTGCATGATGCCGGCGTTGTTGAAAAGAATGTCCAGACCGCCCCAAGCATCGACGGCGTCGACAATGGCCTGAACCTCGCTCTCCTTGGAGACGTCACATTTCTATAATGTTTTACACATCAGAATTATGTAGAATAAACAAAAAAGGAAACGAGGCGGTGAGGGAGTGCGCCAGACATACCAGGACCTCGATCTTGCCGGCGTTGGGAACCAGCTGCTTGACCTTGGCGAGGGCCTTATCAAGGGCCTCAGTGGAAATGTCCGACATAAGAACATTAGCACCCTCCTTGGCAAAGAGGATAGATGTCTCCAGACCAATGCCACTGTTTGAGCAGGCAATACGTTAGCAATTATAACAGAGACACCGAAAACAACATTTGTTCCGGGCTTACCCAGCGGCACCAGTGATGACGGCGTTCTTGCCTGCAAGACGTCCAGAAGCCATTCTGTTTATGTATATATAGATATATTTTTGTATTTGTGGCAGTGAGGAGTGTATTATTCGAATCGAGAGGTTATCGTGGAGAAATGAGTAATGAACCAGACGGACAGGTATCAAATAAGTTGAAGAAGTGTGCGATGATGGAAGAAGAGAGTGAAACGAAACCGAGGTGGAACAGATGGGGTGGTCTCGCCTGATATCTATGCATCTGCATCAAATGGAGGGGTCGAAGCCCCAAGCTTGAATAAGCTCTGGTGGGGTTGCTTCTTTGCAGCTTCTTGGTGGTTCGGTCGTGGCATGCCGTCGCTTTCCCCACGGCCTGACCAACTGGGCGGCTAACGGATTTGGGGCAACCGGGACAAAGAAGCATCCACAATTGTCTGCAAAACATATCTTTTAAAAGAGTATTTATTTAGTAATGTGGCTAATTACGGTGGAATCTCTCTGATATGGACCAACTAGCTGTCATCACTTACTGTCTGAGGCGCAATTCCGCGCGGCTGGGAAACGGTATCGGTGTCCGCTGTCCGAGAGCGGCGGCCTTGCGGCCGAAGTCTGCGATGGCCTGCCACGCAGTGGGTTTCTCGCTCGGTGCGCGCCGGCGGCAGCGCGGTCTTCCAGCGCGGTCCAGAGACCTGAACCTACCTACCTGCCTTGGTACCTGCTTAGGTATCTAACCTATCTACACCGGACTGGATCTTGACATGTTTAATAATTTGAATCTTTAATCTTTTTAAAATGTACTGCATCTTTCAGTGCAGTGCCAGACCTGTGCGCCGCTCTTCATTATCAGCAAAAACGCCACTTCTTCCCACTAGGTAGTCGTTGGTCCCAGGCTGAGGTCTGCCGCCCAGTCCAAACTTCGATTCCAATCTCGTCATCGTGATTGATATGCATGCGCTACCGCTTGTATGGTCATTATGAAACATTGCTCTTTTGCTACATTTTTAACCCCACATACTATGCAGCACCCTTTATTTCTTTCCGGCATCTTCCTTTAAGCTCACAATGCGGTTCAGAACAATCTTCTCCTCGGTACTATCCGAATCCATAGCCTGAAACCGCCGTTAGTAATAGAAACCAGTCAAAGAACGTGTAGAATCAACTCACAAAGTAGGCAACGCGGAGGGCCTGGAAGCGCACACTCTCTGGCCCGCCTTTGCCAAGCTCGCTCTCACCAGCCGCTTCTGGCCATGGAGCGCGACGCTTCACCTCATCAAAGCCCGCCTCAATCAGAGCATCAGTATAGACGACCTCGCTCTCAGGGTTCAAGTCGTTGAGGAAACCACCCTCGGCATCATCAGGCTTCTCCGACTTGAACAGAGGGTTGTGAATGCGCACCTCCACTCGTCGCGAGCCCGCCGTTCCAACCCACTGGATATACGTCTTTGCCTTTTTCAGCTCCTTGTCAAAGACGGCGCGAATCTCTGTAACCTTGCCAGTGGTCTCGTCCTTGGTGAAGGAGGTGGCCTTGATGGGGTATGGCGCTTGAAGGAGGCCGACAGACTTGCCGGGAGCGAGGCGGAAATAGTCCTTGCTGTCCTCTTCGCGGAAATCTGACCGGTCAATGTAAACAGTTTTTGTAAACTTGACCTTGTGCGATCCCATCTTGGGGTCCTTGGGAGAAAATGGAAGGTCAAGCTCCATCTCTTCGGCATCCTCAATGACGACTGGGACAGGGTCCAGGATCATCATGAGGCGCGGTACCGTCTTCTCAAGGTACTTGCGAATGCTCTGCTCAAAGCGGTGGATCTGGATGGTGGTAATGTTTGTGGTTACGCCGAGCTCGTTAACAAATTCCAGAATGGCACCGGGAGGAACACCACGGCGACGAATACCAATAAGGGTGTATAGTCTCGGGTCATCCCAGTCACGGACAATCTTCTCCTCTACTAGCTTGAGAATCTTGCGCTTGGAAAGGACTGTGCCCGTCAAGTTCAGGCGGCCGTACTCTCTCTGCATCGGTTCGTACACCTCCAGTGACTTGTTGAGCCACTCGTATGAAACTCGGCTCAGAATAAACTCTGTGGTGCAGAGCGAATGTGTAATCTCCTCAAAGCTATCGCACAGACAGTGGGTAAAGTCGTATGTCGGGTAAATCTTCCAGTCCCAACCTGTTCGATGGTGCGGAGTCTCCGTCTTTATGCGGTAGGCGGCCAAATCCCACATCTGAGGGTTGCCGTCTGTAATATCCTGCTTCATGCGCAAGAACGCTTCGCGAGGCTTGTATTTCCCGTCGCGCATATCACGGAACTTGGACAAGTTCTCTTCGGGGGTGTGGTCGGCGTGCTTGCAGCGGTATCGCGGGGTAGCACCCTTCTCGCCACCGCGCTGAAGCTTAATCTCGGCATCTATGATTGGTTTTTATTAGCAAACGAGCAACTACTTGGTGGTGTCCTGTTCATGCCAGTGACTCACCCTCGCAGTAGCACACGTAGGCTTTGCCAATGTTGATCAGCTTCTCCGCTAGGTCGTACAGCTTCTGGAAGTTATCGCTTGAGTAGGTAACTTTGTAGGGCTCGAATCCAAGCCACTTGATAACATCCTGAATAGCATCAAAGTACTTTTCCTCCTCCTTTTCGGGATTTGTATCGTCGAATCGAAGGTAGGTTACGCCACCGTGGTATTTGGCGAAGCCAAAGTTGACAGCGATAGCTTTGGCATGTCCGATATGGAGATAGCCATTGGGCTCGGGTGGGAATCGTGTGATGACGCTCTTAACTGGCCGCTCCTTATATACGTCGTCGAGGAAACCCTGTTTGAAGATTGCCTCCGGGTCAATGACTTCTTCCACCTTTGGAGGAGGTGCAGCCTTTTTCTCAGCAGGACCAGCGGCCGCCTTCTCCTGGCGAGCCTTTTCCTGGGCTTCTTTCTTGGCTCTTTTCTGCTGGCGTTTCTTTAGCTCCGCCTTGGACACCATCTCCCCTGTTACTTCATCCAGCTGGAGCTTAGCCATGGGTTTGGCGATTTCGTCCGCCATTTTGGCTGTTGTGAACGGTTTTCAGGTTTCTGACCGGTGATAATCGCGTGTTCGCGTGTAATACTTTTACAGAATAGCGTTTCAAAAACGGGTGGAAGAAACGAGATGTTGGCCTGGCGGGGCTTTGACTCAATGGCGGGGCTGATTTTTGGGTTGGCAATGCCCCTCATTCTGGTTGCACAGGTGAGTCAGTGTAGCTGAAATGCCCCTATCTCTACACAAGTTTGAAACAAGAGCATTCGAAGTAAATGAAATGAAATGAAATGAAATTTAAAATTACCAGCAATTAATTCCGGAAATACAACGGAAATTGGCATAAATGTGACAAAATATAATAGTGGGAGTATTAGGAATTACGAGTAGACACATTAACTGGGCGAATAGGACGAGACGTAATAAATAGAAAAGGCAAAAGTACTAAAAAGTTTTCTAATAAATAATGGCAGTAAATTAAAGCTGAAGAAAACAGAACATAGCCTATGTGGTAATGAGCCAACCTTTTATTATACTGTAACAACCTAGTTTCCAAATGCAGGGTCTCCGAGAAGCAGGACACTCTCTCAACGTAAATCATTCCATCACCCGCGTCTTCTACATTAATAGGCAGTCACATGGTGTATTGTCAAGCAGAAATGGGATAATAATCCAGCCTTGGTTGTGGCTGGCCACTTTTTGGCGCAACAAGTACACAGCTCGCCCTTCAAGATAATTCGCTGCCAGTCGCTCAGTTTTTGGTGAGAGCATCAGGGTTTTCTTTTTCTCGGACTAGTTGCGAATCATATATCCTTGACTGCGCTGGATATGAAACTCGTGTTTGGAGGCTTGGATCGTAGTACTTTTGATCACAATAGCCACCTTGGCAAGACCCTCGTCTTCACAAGTAACTTGTGGGTTACAATTTAAACACCTGCAAGCGCGGTAGAGTGACGATGTTTGCACCGCGCAACATGCCCACCCGACATTACGAACAGTCCATTGTTGAGGCTCTTTTTTGTCGGGCATCGTATTCTATCTAGATGCAAGGTCGTAATAATGGTGGCAGCGAATCATGGGGCGGATTCAATCTCTCTCAAGGGCGGCCGGAGCTAAGTGAGAAATGTCGGCTCTTCCTTGGAATATCACTAGATACCTCAATTCTGAGATTTTTCGGCTCAGATACTGTCTCACGGATTTCGCATACTCTGTGTAATTGTCGCGGTGTCAATTTGATGATGAGAATTGCAAGTTAACTGGCCATTGCCAGGGGATACAACAGTAAGTTATAAACCGAACACTACGGCGTACTAAAACGAGCAAGGCTATTATTTAGAGTGCGCTTCATCAATTATCCAATAGAAGTCCTTTTCCTCACACGCAATCGTCCATCTTTCCATCCGTCTCATCGAATTACTAGATTCGTAATCCGTACACCGTCCTGGCCTGTAGCACCACATCCGTTACGCCGCGTCCGCGGAGGTAAATGGTATTACAGTTATCCACATCATGCAACCTGCCCGTCCGCAGTCCATGGAAGCAATCAATCGTGCTTTTAGGCAAGCGAAAGCAAGTGTCCAATCCTGTTAGTTGAGCCATAAAAAGGGATAAATATCTGGCGTTTAAGTGAGAAGTATAAAATATAGCGACTACACTTACAATGGCCATGTTAATTCCGAGTCAAGGAGCCTTTTTACGCAAAGATGCGTCAATCAGCTCAGCTGGCAGTCAAACCTCAAACCAGGCTGCCAAAAACCTCCTCATTCTCATCTCTAGACCAATCAACGAGTCTCCATGAATTATCTGCTTGCTCATCCTCCTCCAACCCCATTACAGTTGCAGCTGGTCTTCACTCAGCCGTGATTAACCCCGAGGCGGCCAAGTCCATCTTGGTTCTATACATATTAATGGCATCAGGTGAAGATCCTTCTGACGATGTGTCGGCTTTGAGAAGAGTCTCAATTACCGCATCACGTCGAAACGTTCAGCTGTCAGGTACATGGTCGGATAACTGTACGTGGCGATCTCTCTGACCCGAGAGTCAAGGAGGAATACACCCGTGGGTACAAAATTGCCCTCGGCTTTTTCAGCAAGCACATGTAGATTGTTTTGAGCCGGTTCTACGTATAATCCGATAGATTCAATAGACTCGGATGAATGAAAGGAACGCATACATTTTTTCGTAGTCAGAATGTTGGCAGTGATTTTGAGTCGTAAGTAGAGCAGAGTTCTCCTGGAACTGGAAAACTTTGTCTGTTCCAAATCGCATATGTTAAAGTTTGTTTATTTGAAATACATTTTCCTTTCATAGAAGGACTCACAAAATTGACAGTGCCGCCACTTTTAGACAACACATCATACAGTCAATGACACATTATACAGTCAACGACACATTATATAGTTAATGACACATCATATAGTTAACGTGGTTGATAGGCGGGTCGCCCGAACAAGCGGGTCGCC
>FWCC01000543.1:0-48878 GCA_900169235.1 Zarea fungicola | reverse complement strand
TTTTTTTGTCACCCCCTTGGCACCACACTGGATTTGACAAGCATGGCAACCCAACATATCAACTTAGTGCTGAATGGCAGAATGCCTTGGGCAATGGAACGTCCACTGCTCAAATCATTGGGCTGATTATCAATGGCTTTGTTTCGGATAGAATTGGCTACCGCTGGACCATGATTGGAGCCCTGTTTGCCAGCAGCTGCTTCATATTCATTCAGTTCTTCGCAGTCAATGTCGAGATGCTTCTTGCTGCATACATCTTGTCAGGTCTGCCATGGTTAGTGACAACATCTTTCATCCAGTCAAATAATAACGACTAACTAAACCGCTTGTAGGGGCATCTTTCAAACCTTGACAACAACTTATGCCGCCGAAGTCTGCCCTGTCGCTCTGAGGCCGTATCTGACCACTTATGTTAACCTCTGCTGGGTCATTGGCCAACTTATTGCCTCGGGAATTTTGAAAGGGTTCGTTTCGGGAACCACTGACTGGGCGTATCGGATCCCGTACGCAATTCAATGGGTCTGGCCCCTTCCCATTGCCCTGATCGCGTTCTTCGCTCCCGAGTCTCCATGGCATGTCTTCCCTCCAACCCCCTAATTAGCGTTAAACCCGAGTTTCTGTCTAACAGTTAGCATATAGGTGGCTCGTACGTCATGGAAAGCTTGATCAAGCCCGAGCTGCATTGCTTCGTCTCACGTCTAAAACAGCCAATCCAGACTTTAACGTGGAAGACACCTTGGCAATGATGATACATACGAATGAGATGGAGCTTCAGCAGACGGCCGGTACTTCATACTGGGACTGTTTCAAAGGTACCAACCTTCGCCGAACCGAGGTAGCTGTCATGACGTGGATTATTCAGCACACTGCCGGGTCCCCGATGCTTGGTGCAGGAACGTACTTTATGGAACAAGCTGGCCTCTCCCCGTCGAACGCGTTTTCACTCGGTGTTGGGCAATCAGGGATGGCTTTTGTCGGCACTGTCGCGTCATGGTTCTTGATGCCGCATTTCGGCCGTCGCACGCTGTACCTCTGGGGTCAGATGGTCATGCTGATAATTCTGGTTGTCATTGGCGGCCTCGGGGTCCCAAAGCTGAGCTCAGGTGTGGGCTGGGCCAGTGGCGCCTTTATCCTCATCCTTACCTTTGTGTATGATGTTACCGTCGGGCCGGTTTGCTACTCCCTCGTCGCTGAGATACCGTCCTCCCGCCTTCGAATCAAGACTGTTGTTCTCGCACGCAATGGATACCTGGTCTCCGGCCTGGTCACTAGCACCCTGCAGGCCCGGTTCCTCAACCCGACCGCCTGGAACTGGCGCGGGAAGGCAGGCTTCTTTTGGGCTGGCACCAACCTGCTCGGCTTAATCTGGACTTATTTTCGTCTTCCCGAGCCAAAGGGTCTTACGTATGCCGAGATTGATGTACTTTTTGAGAACAAGGTCTCTGCTCGCAAGTTTGGACATGTCGCTGTTGACCCGTACCGCTCAGACAACCTCGACACTGTACTGGATGAAAAGAGTGCTGGAGAAGTCGAGGAGTCAAAACGATAGGTGGTTGAACGGAAGCCCCTATAGTCGACGACTCATAGTGAGACTACTAGGTAGCTCTGCTCAGAAGGCTGTGCAGTAGAAATTTACTCACATGAAATCGCCAGATGCTGACAGCGCATTTCTTGTGATAAATTTCCAGGGTCACTCCATTGTACATAAAGGATGGAACTGGTCGAGAAGCCAATTGGAAACTGAGAAGTAAAACCTAGGTGGTCAAGCAGCAAAGTCTACACGAGAGAAAGGCAAGACATTTGATTGTATTTGAACTTGTCTTATTGCGTGAAAAATGCTGTATTCTGCCTTGTATTGCCCGCTGACGGCCGGCCGAGCTTAAACTCCAGCTGCTTGCATTTTGCGGTGCTACAGTGAAGAACTCCATACAACGACCGAGAGCTTCCATAAATTCCAGGCTCGAGTTTTTCGAACCATTGATCGATTTCTCTGTAGATGAATTTATGGCTGTTTATATGAAAACAGTTTTTAGAGAGACCGTTTCCCAAGTGCAGCTGAATGGTGGGTATTCTGAAAATACTTACGCACTAGGTTCCGTCGCGTCGGATAAGATGGCTGCTGAAGCAAGCTGCGAGAGATGAATCTGAGGTTCGAAATACTTACAATCTTTGTATCCACATTAGAAACGCTTAAATGACACGCAAGATGGAGCGGCAACTACTTACACACTTGCGATTGTTGTGGTCATGTTAGGTAGGTCCTCACTTTGGTACCCAGGGAGCCTGAACCACTTACCGCTTGCTGTGAACCATGTTAGTTAGTCTAATTGCCCAATTGAAGTACCGATAACTGAGTAGATTTACTTACGCCCTGAAGTGTATGTTTCATTCAGCAATCACATACTTCTGCTATTGAATCTGGGTCATTTCTTGACAACTTACGGGCTATAAACCAAGTAAGTTAATGCAGGACTCAGGTGGCTTCCTCTTCGGTGCTACTTACTCTCTGTGTATAGTATTAGCAATGATACTTCTCAAGGAATGATGTACTATCACTTACTCTCTGTGCTACGTTTCAGTACATGTTTCGTGGAGCTTAATATTTTATTTCTTACGCACTGTTTCATTTTGTCAGCTCAGTATACTGTGCATGGGAAATGGAAGCAGTGTAGTACTTACAACCTGAATTCAGAATCCGTCAGTTTTTGCTCGGCGGAGCAGGTCATGCATCACGGTTCAGGTGCAACACATACATACTAACATTCCATGATGTTAGCCATCTTCTATCCGTCCAATCAATGATTCCAAGGCATTCACATACGTCCTAAAGTTGCATACTATTAGCACTGCTCAGTAGAGGCATGTTGGGGAATTCTTACTCCCTAAAGTGGATATGGTAACTCCGGTTAGTGGCACGGCGCCTCTTCGTAGGGCACAAGGCTTAAACTCACGCCCTGTAGTTCCAAAAAATTAGCGCTGAATAGGCTGTTGTTGTTGGATATTGGCGTGATGCACTTACACACTAGATATGGTTGATTAGCTCTCCCGCCAGGCCAGTCCGTTGAACATTGTCGACATACGTTCTACCCATGAAAAGTTTAGTAGCAGCTTTTGCAATGTGGTGATGCAGAGTTCACTCACGGTCTTGCTCATTATTAGCGATGGAAGATAACAGTAACCGGGGGAGCCCAAATACTTACGCACTGAAATCGATTATCAGTCTCGTGATGAGAATTGCAGATCTGGCCACGGAACAACTCACGCACTAAATTTCATTAAGATTAGCTGACGGAGCTGAATAACAGTAGCATGAGATAAATCACTTACTCGCTATTTGAAGACTGTTAGAGAAGGCTATCAGGTTAGACGTCAGATGGTAAACATACAGTCTGGAGATGGTTTGTTAACAGAGTCTCAGGTACAGTTTCGGCAACAGAGCATGGCACTTACACCCTGTAATTGGAGTGCTAAGTAAATATCTCTGTTTGATTCGAATTATGCAACGTACGGCCTTGCGGGAATGTTAGCAATAGACTTGGTTTCGGTCACAGCAGGTAATCGTACAGGCTAAGACGGGTTAGACAACGGTGGCACAATTGGACTTTGGGTACCAACGCAGGCTTTCTGCATCAATTTATTAGCATCAACTTCTTATCTTAAAGACTGGACACTTACGCCCTAAATCTAACTGAGCCTTTTTGAAATTAGACGGAAGTTTCAAGTTATCAACATACGCCCTGCTGAAGTCAGATATTTGTAGCAGTTAGGGGATCGAGCCGACACTTACACACTGCCGAAGCTGTTAGTGGTAGAACGTGCGCTGAAATTTGAGCGTGATCAAGTTACCGGGGCAATAGCTCTATCCTATGAATTGGAAACGCATCTGGTCAGTTTGCCAAATTAAGTTATGATGACACGAGAACACACCCCCAAAAGAGAGTCGGCAGCGGGAACTGCAATGGCGAGACTGGCAAGAGCCGCGATGACGAGATAGAAGCTCTTCATTTTCACTAAACGTTAGCTTTGCCGTTTTAAATCGAATTAATAATATTTAAACAAATAATCAAAGATGTCAAGAATAAGAGAACAGAGTCAATCAGAATATACAGAGGCTGCGAAGGCTTAATTATATGGAAGGAAGTGAAGGCTGCAGACAGTCATCAGTTTCTGGACCTGTAATCTCCTTCCTATTTTGAACATGGCCCCAAAGCCAAGTTTGCCTCGCAGCTTATGGTGGCTTCTGCAGTGCAGTTCAGCTCTCGCAAACTACGCACATTGAGACTAACGGCCCCCAGCTCAGCTTAGACTGCAGAGCTAACTCCAACGCCGTGCAGTGAGTTATCTGTGTTGATGGGTATACTTCAGACTAAATATTACGCTCAGCGGTTGAGAGCTGATGGTGTGCATCTCCAAGGCCTCCAAATGTGGAGGCATTGCTACGGGCTGCGTTGATGTCGTAGGTGGATGCCCTGTCGTATAAATGGAGGCTCATTGAGCTGTTCATCATGTGATGCAATCGAGGTCGCCGATGGAGAAGTCAAATGAAGTTAATCTAGAGCGTCGTTCTGACAGAAGGAAAAAAAGTGCATTATTAAATCGAAAGGGTGGTTCATTGGTGCAGAAATTCCACGGGTACAGTTTTGATCCAGCGACACAGGCATCTCGATAAGCTCTGTACAAGGTAATTTGCAACCCGTGCGGTAAATGCATAGCTGGCAGGGTCAAGTGGTTATTGTGGCGCCCCGAGGGTCCGATATAGTTACGATCCACTGCGGTCTCGATGTTTCGATGCCTTCCACCAGCTGAAGCTGAGGTCTCCAAGTGATCGTTACTTCTTTCTCGTCTATGTAAATTATTATTGGATTTCTGGACCATGTGAAAGCCGATGGGATATTTCTCCGTGAGTTTATATAGCTATCCATACAGACTCCTAATTCTCCGATAATGGGAACTTTCACCTTTCGGCGAAACGCGGCCCAGCAGATGCGGGCGCATTTTGCAAGGTATCTAGACTGGACGGCACTTGAACAGCCATGAGCACGAATCTGGCAGGTCATGGGAAGAAGTGGTGGGCAATAATTTGGAACCTAAGCAAATACCATTATGTCAGTGGATTGAATATACGTGACGCAATGGGTAGCTCGATATTCATGACTGCCATCCTTTGTTTCCTCTTCTGTTATAGTATGAGTTGCTTTGTGAGTTCCCTCGGTGAGATCCCGCTCAGTCGACGCTGAACGACCGTGAGTCTTCGCACCAAAGGTGCCATTAAAAAGATGTAAAATGACTGAGTTTTCCTACATTTCTGCTGCCTTTTGAACAATGATGCGTGGCAAGCTATTCCTGTGAATCGGATTGCACCCACAGTTAAGATACCATCGCCCGGGTCCTTTAAACTAATGGAACCCCATCACTCAACACCACACAATCAACGCACTGCGGCTGATAAAAAAGAAAATCATAGAAGCTGCAAAAGCATCATTCTGGAGAAAGAAAACGACAAAAATAAACGTTTACAGGTCACGGTGGGGATCGAACCCACAATCTTCTGGTTCGTAGCCAGACGCCTTGCCATTTGGCCACGCGACCATGTTAATTGGAGCATTAAACGGCCGCAAAGCATTTATGAATGTATTCTTGATAAATCATTTCAGTGAATCTACGGATGTAGATGAAGTACTTTTAGTCCGCTTCAGTGGCTTTCCTCCATAGAAGGCGCGGAGACGAGCCTCGTCCCTTGCTCATGTATTCAGCGGTTCTAATCCTAACCCCGATGCTTGTTAGTAACTAGTCGCAGAGTATTGACCTAGTTAGCGGTTGTCCTTCCATGCCAGGTAACTGACATAACATGCAAAACGTCACCACTGTGACCAAACAGCCCTGGAAAAGTTTCGGTACTGAAGTGGGTGCCGTCGGCAGATCTTGCACTAATTGTGTCAGTCAGAGACATCCCCGCCCCCAAACCCCCCCCTATTTTATCGAGTCGCGGCTCATTACTTTCGTACCTTGTCAATCTGCGGAAATCAGTCTCAACGCAAAAGGTGGAAATGAATCTGAAGAGTGAAATGTTACCAGGTCGACATTCTGGAATCAACATGGCTAACTGGAAATTTTGGGTCGGATATGGGCCGATAGCTAGAGTAAAAAGCGTTCGGCGTCTTTACTTACTGTTTAAGGCTGTCCGGATACGCCTGGCTCCTTTTACAAGGGGTTGTGAGAGTCACAACGACTAGTTACCTTGGCGTTGAATCGCGAGCTCTGACTTGCTGGTATCTGATTGAATATTTCAATGTAGTGTCATTTCGTTTATCAAACAATGCCTAAATGCAGGCCGGCGGGATAAGGCTGTAGGCAAGACATTGGAGAGTATTTGATTGGGCCGCCAAATGGGTGCCTGCGTTGCTGAGAGAGGATTACCAGTACTCCAAACAACCACTCGCTTTTTATCAGGCAGCTTTTTAATTTGGAAGTCACCCCTTGTGTCCATCCATATTATCTTATAGACAATTGGACGTGGGGAGAAGGGTGGACTGCACTTTGCAATGGCGGCGGGTGGTTGTAATTTGCTGCCTTGCGGACCATGTACTTTGCCAACCATGGTAATTTTGCGTGCCAGGCCGGGTCAATGAGCCGTGATTGAAGCAGCTAGTTATTGGAACATCCAGGTGGCGCTTTTTTGTTGCACTGGACAGGCTTACTGATTACACAGCAACCAAGCCGCCGTCTTTGCTGCCCTGTCTTGTTGCCCAGTCTTCTCTGGGCCTAGCGGACACGGCAATCCGCAATGGCCTCATGGCAAAATAAAAATTAAAAAAATACATATAGATTTGAATAAATTCTAGTCATTTGCTCAATAATGTCAAAGGGCTTGCAAGGTCTGTTACGGAGTAGTAGGCTGCTTCTTTGAGACAGCAACAAGACAGCACAAGCAATACAAACAAATGGTCACAAGATTAAAACAAGCTCCCAAGCTCCAAGCTCCCGAAGCTCCACTGTAAACTTTCGTGACATGGCTGCCTGCCACTCGCGGGGTTATCCAAAAGTTATTTCTCATAATCTCGCCTGCGCCCCTTTTGTGGTTTTTCTTTTCTTCCTCGGTATGTAGCATTCCAAAAGCTCAACTTGATTTTTCGTCCACTTTCTACAGCAAAGATGCCGGAAATCGTATGTCATGCAACTACTGATAGAATTGGCACGCCCGGAATACTAATTTGGAGTCTGTAATGATCTGCAGGTACAAGTCCAAGTTGGCCAATGCGTAAGAGAAGCTTTCCGCGCGCCAACTCTTATGTGGCTTGCTAACCATCACAGGGCAATCAAGTCGGTAGTGCATTCTGGCAAACTATCTTGGGTGAACACGGTATCGACAATGATGGAATGTATGTTTATTTACTGGCTTTTCAATTGTACTCACTAGTACAGAGGCTGGCCCTCAATGCGTGCTTTAGCCCACTTCTGACAACAAATTACCAGCTATCGTGGCGAGGACGACGAGCGAAGGGCGCGTGTGAATGTCTACTTCAACGAGGTATGTACCAAGCTCGATAGATGCGCGCGTTGCCATCTTGTGCGCTACCCTTCATCCTCGACTAATGCGCAGCGCGCAGACCGGCAACCAGAAATATGTACCGCGCGCGGTACTGGTCGATCTCGAGCCAGGCACCATGGATGCTGTGCGGGCCGGCCCTCTGGGCCAGCTTTTCCGACCGGATAACTTTGTCTTTGCTCAAGCCTCCGCTGGCAACAACTGGGCCAAGGGCCACTACACCGAAGGCGCAGAGTTGATTGAGGCGGCGGTCGACGTCATTCGTCGTGAGACTGAAGGATGCGACTGTCTACAAGGCTTCCAGCTCACCCACTCCCTAGGAGGTGGAACTGGCTCTGGCATGGGTACATTGCTGCTGTCCAAGATCCGCGAAGGTACTGTATCTTGAATAAAGTGGCGCAAAGTAAAGAAAAATGCCTAATCCAAGACTATGTACAGAGTTCCCTGACCGCATGATGGCCACCTTCAGTGTCCTACCCTCGGCCGAGACATCCGACACCGTCGTTGAGCCATACAACACCACTCTCTCGATCCATCAGCTAGTTGAGAACTCGGATGCTACGTTCTGCATCGATAACCAGGCCCTCGACAACATTTGCAAGCGCAACTTGAAGTTGGCGAACCCGTCAAACGCCGATCTGAACCATCTCATCTCTCATGTCATGTCTGGTATCTCGACCTCGCTGCGCTTCCCTGGCCAGCTCAACTCTGACATGAGAAAGATGTGTGTAAACTTGGTACGATTACACATCTACAGGTAGCACTGCTACTCTATTAGGCATCGACTCTAACTGAGAAACCTCTGTGCTTTAGGTCCCCTTCCCCCGTCTTCACTTCTTCCTGGTCGGCTTCGCGCCCTTGACCAGCCGCGACTCGGCTGCATTCCGCTCAAGCACAGTGGCCAGCCTCACACAGCAGATGCTGGAGCCTCGCAACATGATGGCCGACGCGGATTTCCGCAACGGTCGTTTCCTCACCTGCTCTGCCATCTTCCGCGGCAAGATTGCCGGAAAGGAGGTCGAAGAGCAGATGCGCCGCGCCCAGGACAGAAACTCGACTTATTTTGTGGACTGGATCCCCAACAATGTGCAGTCTTCGCTGTGCAACGTGCCTCCCAAGGGACTCAACATGTCGAGCACCTTTGTCGGCAACTCCACCGCCGTCCAGGAGATCTTCAAGCGCGTGGGAGACCAGTTCCGCGCCATGTTCCGCCGCAAGGCATTCTTGCACTGGTACACTGGCGAGGGCATGGACGAGATGGAATTCACAGAAGCAGAGTCCAACCTTAACGATCTTGTCGCGGAGTACCAGCAGTACCAGGATGCGACTGCGGATGACGAGGAAGAAGAGCACTGGGATCAGGAGGCCGAAGCTGGGCCGGAGGACGAGACTATCGCTTAGTGGACTTTGGATTCTCAAGGGAAATTTTTGTTGGGAGTACGAAAAACCTCTTAATTACATTTAGAATACTTATTTATAATCTGCAGTATTTTTGACGCAATCTCACCTGCAGGTAACACGTCCTTTCAGTTCTGACTTGGTAAAATCCTTGCTCTCCACACACAAATCATCATCAGGCTGGCCTGGTCCCTGCAGCTGGAATGTAGGGCCGCGTGCCTTGAACACGATGGAACTAGGCTGAAAGGGTGTATGATTTGCATGGGCCAACAAAAGCAAGAGAGCCAAACATGAAAGCCAGCGTTTTCTTTGAGCGTGTTGAGACAGTAATTGAAAATGTGTGAGACATTTGTTTTCTCAGCTCGATGCCTGACAAAACCCACCGAGAGCAAAGTTTTGATACCGCCTTTTGCGCTTTTTTCCCTCCTCTTGCAGCAGCCTCGCATATGATTCCAATATTGACTCCAGTCCGATGCATCCCAACTGATAAGTCGTAATTGTGGATGTCAAGACCCAATAAATTCGGCAGACGGAGGATAGCCGTGAACGATAAGCAAGGAAAAAAGGTTGTGTCTACTCTAAAACAAGGGTTTATCTATCGATTCTGTTTAAAAATAAACATCTTGGCATGACGTCGATGGGGCCATATTCAGAAGCTGAAAAACGAGAATCATATCTGTCATGTATAAAAGACATGGAAATGCAACTAATTTTTCTTCTTTTTTCAGATTGTTCTTTACATCCACAACTAGCAATCCAAAGATGAAGCATTGCAGTGTTTTTCTACTCGCGGCAGTGGCTGCCGCTTTTCCCACCGCAAGCAACGATTGGACTGCTCAAGAATGGGACGCAATTATCGTTGGCGCCGGCACATCCGGCATCATAGTTGCCGATCGGCTTAGTGAAGCCGGCCTGAAGACGTTGCTTCTTGAACAAGGCGGCGCGTCATATGGCATTACCGGCGGAACCGAAAGACCATCATGGCTGCAAGGCACAAACTTGAGCCGTGTTGATGTTCCCGGACTATGTAAGTGATTATCATGCTTTTGACAGCAATGATCCAAAAGCTAACGCGCATCATTGTATAGACTCTACTATTTTTGGAAGCCCAAGCTCGAGCTTGCTTTGCAATTCTGATGCTGTGAGAGCTTATCAAGCCTGTACAATGGGCGGCAACAGCGCCATCAACGCGGGCCTCTACTTTCAGCCACCTGCCTCCGACTGGGACAATTACCACCCAGCGGGATGGCACAGCGCTGATGTGCAAGCTGCCACGCAAAGGCTTCTGCAAAGACAGCCCGCCGTGGCAAATTATTCCTCTGACGGCAGGACATATGTAGAAGACATCCAAGCCGCTACCAAGAGCTGGCTTGTGGACGGCGCCGGGTACCAGTACGTTTCCTTTGCAGACGACCCAAACAACAAGGAAAAAGCATACGGCCGGCCCGTGTACAACTACAAGAATGGACAGAGGGGAGGACCCGTGACGACGTATCTACAGACGGCGCTCTCGCGCAGCAATTTCCATCTGTCGACTGGCGTCAAGGTCAAGTATATAAATCAGCAAGGCGGAAACGCCTCTGGCGTCCAGGTCGATCTTGGCAATGGCAAAATAGCTACTATTCGCCTAGCCTCTGGTGGCCGAGTTGTGCTCAGTGCCGGCGCACTCCAGTCACCCCAGATTCTGATGTATTCAGGAATTGGCCCGCAGAGCGTTCTTCAGGCTCTAGCCGCAAAGTCATTTACACCGTACACTCAACAGTCCTCGTGGATTGACCAGCCCTCAGTCGGCCAGGGCCTTTTTGACAACCCAAATACCTTTATTCAGCTCTCTTCCCCCGCCATTCAGTCGTATGCCTACAAATATGAAGACCCAGCGCCCCAGGACAAGAACCTCTATCTCCAGTCGCGAAGCGGCCCATACTCCTTTGCCTCCCAAGTAGCCGCCTTCTGGACGTACGTCACAAACGAGGACGGCACGCGCAGCGGTGTCCAGGGCACCATTGGCTCAGGTGGCTACGCAGACTATACTAATAACCACACCATCACCCTCAACGTATATGGCACGTCGGGCCTGCTGTCCACCGGCCGCGTCCAGCTCTCTGACGACGGCAAGTTTGTCGCTGGGGCCAGTGGCGACGTGTACTATTCGAACCCGCGAGACGCCAAGGCCATCGCCAAGTTTATACACGACATCTTCCAGGCGCTGCCGCCCTCGACGCCAAGTGCGCCGGCGGCCAATGGCCTGACGCCGCTCAACATTGCACGCGATTCGACGGTGGCCGACATTGAACGATACATTACGACATGGTCGGCGTATGCCAGGGGCCAGGTCAACCATTGGTCAAGCTCCTGTCGCATTGGAAGCTGCGTGGATGCCGACACCAAAGTCATCGGCACTCAGAATGTGCATGTTATTGACGCATCGATCCTGTCTCCGATGACAGTCAACCCGCAGTTTGCCGTCATGGTGGCGGGAGAAAAGGGCGCAGAGAGAATTCTGGCGCTGAGGAAGAAGTGAATGAAAATGTGTGTTTGTGAAGGCGCGATGGCGAGGAGAAGGGTTTGGAGCCGTTTCTGACTTTACCATTTATCTTGCATGTATAGGTGACAACTTAAAGCAGAACAGCATCTTACAAAGACAGTGTGTTTAGACATATACAGGGAAACAAATAATACATAATATGCTTAGAATATACATTCCTCAGTCTCCATTTAATTATCCCATTACGGTAGTTAGTATACGCAATCAATACCTAGATACCGTTATGCGACAGGGGCGAATGCACAGGCGCCTCGGGTGACTTCAATAGCCTGCCCCCTTTCCAGACATGCGTAATATTTGTCGTATCTGAGAGCACATTGATGTTTTCAGCCGGATTCTTTGAAAGGGCAATAAAATCGGCATCGTAACCAGCCAACAGTTGTCCCGAAAGTGGTGCTTGGGGGCCTAATGTTGCTGGTGCATTGGCCGTGGCGGCCTCGATTGCCTGCAGCGGTGTCATACCCGCCTCAACGGCATGGGCCAGCTCGCGTCCATTGTTACCATGGCTTAATACAGTACCCGGAGTGCTGACGCCAAAATCTGTACCCAACGCAATCCTGACACCAGCCTGTATGGCTTTCCCATAGGCCTCTAGATGCTGGGGGACGATGGCCGCTAGTTTTTCGTACGACTCTGGGTCAAATGCGGCCTTGAGTTGTAGAGCTGCGGTAATAGCCGACCTGGTTGGAACCAGAATAGCATCATGTTCAATCAGCGCCTGTATGGCCTCGTCGTCCAGGTACGTGCCATGCTCGATTGTCTTGACACCTGCCTCGAGAGCGGCCATGATGCCCGCCTTCCCATGGCAATGCGCGCCAACAATACGATCACCGCGTGCCGCTTCCTCTACCATGACACGCATCTCAGCAACAGAAAATTGTTGATGATGGGGATTATCCCTTGAGCTGACGACACCACCGCTGGCGCATATCTTTATTACCTTGGCCCCGTGGCGAATTTGCGTCCGCACGCCCTTGATGCACTCGTCCACGCCGTCACACACGCAAAATGGTTGACCTTTGGAGACTGCCTCGCAAAAGACATTAACCGGAACGTTATGTGCATCTGCATGACCGCCCGTTTGGCTGATCAGGCAGCAAGCAGGATAAATGTTGGGGCCAATAACTACCCCCTCCTCAATCGCAGTCGCGAGATGCACGCCATGACCACCCATCTCTCGCACAGAAGTGAAGCCTGCGTTGATGATTTGGGAAGCATCATATGCGCTCCTGGCGCCGACCAAAACCAGTGGTGTGCTCAGTAACGTGTCGAATGAGAACCGTGGGCTGCCCAGGAAGTGGACATGGCAGTCCCATAGACCGGGCATAATGACAGGAAAATGAACCGGTTTGGCGGACTGGTACTCTGCTGGGAGACTGTGTTTCGGCCCGGCAAAAATGATGCGTTTGCCTTGGTAAGCAATTGCCCCGGGTGATATTGGTTGGCCTTTTCCTGGAATCAAAGTGTCTGCAATGATAACTTTGACATGCTCAAATTGAGACTGATTTTGTGAAGCCATGTTGTAAATTGAAGATTCTGCAACTGAAGTTAGAACTGCTTAGTCTACGTATATGCAAATGAGATGTGTTGATGCGAGGACGCGGTCAAGGTAAGGTCTTCAATCGGCATGCGGCATTAATTATATAAACAAGTATCAGACAACTTGAGGTAGCGTTAACTACTAAGTTTCATACCGAATTAGATAAGAATGGCAATCCTGCGAGTGGCTACCGTCGGCTCACCTGTGATCAGCTACGAGGTTCGTCGGAGATGAAATTGAAGTCCACCAGTAACATGCTCGCAGGCGCCAATCTACATGGTGGATCACGTCGGAGTCGGAAACTTGGCTCAAGCCCGAAGTTAAGAGAAGCACGCTCTTTACTGGGTCTGTAATTACAAAGACCGCCCATTCTAGGTATTTCAATGTGCCGTGATTAGGTCTGAGGGCTTCATACGGGCGCAATAAGCAGTCGGTTCCCCAGGCTATAGCCTTGTTGTACAATCCGGATCATACGATTATTACAGTACACCGAATGGCCAGCGGTCTACGATGCTCTCAATACAGGGTCTATTAAACACGTTATTGTCTTATCGAAAAGGAACTAATAAAGACTAGTAAAATAAATAGAACTGAGTATGCCGAGTGCTGCATTTGTACATAGAGGGTGTTGTATACAGTCCTTTGCATAGCAGATATATCGTCAGAACTAATTAAGAACCAATGCACAAAATCAAATATCAAATTCACAATATGTGCGTGCTTCTCCCACGACTCTCTCAAGGCTCAACAGGAGCCTTGGACTTCTCGACAGCAGAAATGTATTCCTTTTCTACTAGTGTTCGTTGAAGCTCCAGGCTGTTCAGAGGAACTTCGTCAGACCCGTTCTGAATTTGGAAAGGCAGAATGCCCTTCTTTAGCGCTTCAGTCTCACTGAATGCACCATATATATCGTTGTCGTCTTGAAATCCAACCCGTCGTGGTGGAAAGGTCCTCGTAACCAGATAATAGAGGATAAGGCTTGCCGCCAGCCCTGAGCATCAAATTAGTATCCTGGTGGAGACTTGTAACATTTTCAGGCTGCTTACCCCAGACATAGTTTCCTCGGTAATATTTTTGCAGACCATCTCCAACATGGATCTTTGGGTTGATGGATGAGGCGAGACCGGGAATGGCCGGTGCGAAGCACACAAACCAGACAACAATGGCGCGCCAGTTAAAACCAGCATTAAACCAATAGGAACCATTAATAGATCCCGTGTAAAGCTGCGACAATTCAACATGACGCTTACGGATAAAAAAGTAGTCCACCACAGATTCCAATGAGCGGTAGTAAAAAGACGGTGAAAGCGGATATGGTAGCCAAAAACGTGGAGGATGAGTTGAGAATTAGCCAAGGTTGGACGGTGAAGGACAAAGCAGCACAGATCATACATCCTCGACGAATGTTGATGTACTTGGGGAGGACAGCCGATAGATCGATTCCGGCGGCGTAGCCGTTGCCATAAATATTTTCCGTAAGTTGTGCAAAGACAAAAGCAAGGCTGGCAAAGAAAGCTGCAGCTCTCGATCCAGGTGTATAGGATGTAGACAACCACATCTGCACCAACGTCAGCGGGTTCCAGATAGGTTCGCCACCGTATATATTGACAGTTGCGGACGCGGTGAGGATGGAAAACACAGGCACAATTGCCCCCCAGATAATTAACGCGATAGCTGTTCCCGGGACCTGTACGCCTTGGCGTTTTGCGAATCGAGTAAAGTCGGCTTGGTTGAGTATACCAGAGGTGATGCTACCAACTCCCGAGGAGACCCCGTACATCCAAGCCCATCCGCGTGACATGATTGTAAAATTCCCCCCAGAATGAAGGAGTGGACCAGTCCCGCCTCTGATTGTAGCCCAGATGCAAATGGACATCATTGTCAGGAAACTGAGGCCAGCGCCAATGATGGCTGGTCGTCTTGCTTTATGTGGCGGAACTAGCTAGAAGAACAATTAGACAATAAATTATGGGATCAACTTGGGTTGACTTACCATCATCGGTACACATATGATTTGGAAGATGACGAAGCCAATAAAGTCTCGCGTGCCTAGGTAAGTGTTGATCTTGCTATCTGTGTTGGCGAAGCTATGCGAGAGTGAGCTCAGCAGAGCTGACATTGCTAGACCGCCAAGCCAGGCTTGGACGGCGTATGCGACAATCGCGATAATTATCCTCATCACCACTGCGATGTATGCTCCATTCATGCCAAGCGTAATCCTGCATCCGATTAGTTACCAACTTCACCCCTCATCGGCGATTTATGTGCCTTACCTTTGCATGATAGTGTATCCAATATGCCAATCACCTCCAATCCAACCTTGTGCAATGCATAAGATACAGGATATGACTCGAGCTACAATGGTCACACCGATTGCTTCGCCAACGCCGAAACCCAGCCCGAGAAGGCTTGCTGCAGCTTGCCAGTTGATTACAGACAGACTGTATCCCAAGATTAATTAGATTCTGTAGAGAAAAGCCAAAGAGGATGTGGGGGGAGTTTTACATTGCTACTCCCCAAAATCCAAGATAGGTAGAGGCGCCCCAAGTGCGACGAGCTGGTGGTAGCGGTGCAATATCTGGGCTGATCCATTGGGTAACCTTAACTGCTCGAGTAGCGTCCCCTTGAATCTTGATGAAATCGAGAAAAGTCATGCTGACCGAAATTTGAAGTTTTGGTTGGCTGTAGTAAGATGTCAAGCACCTGGCTTTTCTGGAGCAGATCGATCAGATATGGGGACGGGTAGACAGAGTTCTTATGCTCCGCTCCCTTGCGCAAGCTCAGGAGCGACTGTGTAAACAAATAGAACTCATCCCATATGCCGAGCCAAATAGATAGCGATTTGACGAACAGGAGTGGCAAGACTCGTTTACTCGACGTAGAATCCAAACTTTAAAGTTACTGCGTTAGTTCTCCGATCAAGTCCGCCAATCATGTTCCGTCTTAGCGGATCCGCCAATCACAACGTCGACTATTGTATTCAGCTACAGCCGCCACGGTTCCCAAGACTGTTAGATCCGGCCTACACCGGCCTATGCGCGTCGGATTTGTCTCATTGCCAATGTAGCTCCGCAGTGGAACTGCTGGGGAGAAGGAATTGATCGATCCCGAGAGACCGATTACGAATATCATAAAAGCCAAAGTAATTGGCGTTGACTCAAACTTAAGTAAATTGATTACATCAAATTTATTGCAGAGAATATATTTGTACCAATTATTCGGAAGTATCATGAATTCGGTTTCTACAGGAAACGTGGCACGCTTTCGTATTGGCGTGGACGTTGGTAAGTAAACCAATAGCCATCATAAGTGCCTTTACTTATGAGACCAAGGCGGCACAAATACGGACGCAGCCCTTCTACAAGGATTCATCGAAACATCAAATGGTGAGGATGTTCAGGACGTGTCTGTTATCGCAACCATGAAGTCGCCTACGACGAGCGATGTTTCAACCGGCATTTACACGGCAATCCAGAACCTGTTGGAGAAATCGGCTGTTTCACGCGATACCATTGCATCCATAAACATTGGAACTACGCATTTCGTGAATGCAGTGATTCAGGCCGACGCAAGCAAGCTCGAGCGCGTGGCTGTCATTCGAC
The DNA here is from genome assembly GCA_900169235.1 of Zarea fungicola. Classification (NCBI taxonomy): domain Eukaryota; kingdom Fungi; phylum Ascomycota; class Sordariomycetes; order Hypocreales; family Cordycipitaceae; genus Zarea; species Zarea fungicola. Next base: position 32,247 of record FWCC01000543.1, on the reverse strand, counting down.
TGTGTGGGCCATTCTGCAGAACGCCAGCTCCTTTTGTAGACTTTCCACCTCAGCTCAGAGATATCATGGAAGGCTATTGCGCTTATGCATCAGGCGGTATCGAAGGTGAGTATACACCTCGCATAACAATCTCAGGCAAAGACTGGGCAAAATCTGACTACATAGCTAGTGGATGGCCGTGTCATTGCCAATGTTAACAAAGACGAAATTATACGTCACGCCAAAGCCATTGACGACTTGGGCATATACAACGTAGCAGTTGTCGGCGTGTTCTCTGCGCTAGAAACAGGGATCACACAAGAGGAACAAGTCAAGGAGATTCTGCAAGAGTTTCTCCCCGGCGTGCAAGTCGTATGTTCACGAGACATGGGCAGCGGTGGATTTATGGAGAGGGAGAATGCGAGCATCTTGAATGCCAGCGTGCTAAAAATGGCAGCCGAGACAATCAGCAGCTTTCAAAGCGGCGTCGAGAAACTTGGTATTAACTGCCCGCTTTACCTGACCCAGAACAACGGGTCATTGCTATCTGCACAAGAGGCTGCGAAGAATCCAATCCTAACATTTGGTTCCGGTCCAACGGTATTGACGATTAACTTTATTTTATCAGTATAAATTACTGACCTCGGATTTTAGAACTCCCTGACTGGTGCAATTTTCTTATCAGGCATCGAAAAAAGGCTTTCACTGACGGATTGCCAAGTGATTATGGTTGGTACTCTTGCACTCTGCATCTAATTCCTTTCCGCTGACGAACTCAGATTGATATAGGGGGAACTACAACTGAACTTGCGGCGTTGTCTTCTACTGGGCAGCCCCGACCCTCGCCTGTTACGGTCAAAGTTGGTGGTGTGAGAACAGCGTTCCAGATGCCCGAAGTGTTAAGTATCGGACTTGGCGGCGGGTCAATAATAACAGGCGAGGAATCACCAGTTCTATCTATAGGGCCAGATTCGGTCGGCTACAAGTTGACAGAACTATCTACGTGCTTTGGCGGCAGCATCCTCACAGCTACAGACATTGTTGTTGCAACAGGCAGCACTCTTATCCAACCCAAATGGAGCGCTCCACCAACAGAAACAACCATAAAGAAAGCCAAGTCGGCTATTACAAAACTTCTTGAGAGCTCTATTGACAGTATGAAGTCGTCAGAGCTTGATGTTGTCGCTCTGTTCGTCGGTGGAGGCTCATTCCTTCAGATGGAGAAGCTGAAGAATGTTCGAGAGTGTCTGCGCGTCCCCCACCATGATGTCGCAAACGCAGTGGGTGCAGCCATGGCAAAGGCAAGCAAAATTCTACTTAATAACTCATGGCTTAATGTTAACAAGAAGGTAGGTATCCGGGGACGTGGACCGCATTGCCAAATTTGACAACATCCCTTACAGCGAGATGCTTGCCAGATAGCCATCTTGAATGGGGCACGTCACGGAAGTATTCGTATAGTGCAGATGGACATCCTGCCACTGCCATTTGTCGGTCCAAAAGCTGTTCGCGCCATTGTCAAAGCTGTAAGATAGTGCGATCCGTGCACTCAATTGACGACCAACTAACATTACACAGGTTGGCGAGCTAAGCTGGCAAGCAGTGTCTACGCAGGCTAAGCAAGTTATTCCCAAGGCTCCAAAGCGGTCTGACAGGGAACCATGTGGAAGTAAAGTGAAAAAACCGAATCTAGTCACTGACCCACTACTGCAACCTCTATTGAAAGACTATACGCCTTGTGTGTCGAAGGATACGGGAGAGTGGTTCGTCAGCGCTATTGACCTCGCCTTCATGGCACTTGGCTGCAGTATAGTGGCTACTGGTTAGTTAACCCCATCAACCTGATTGTACGAGAAAGTATTCCTAATATGTGGCTAAAAGGGGGTGGTGGTACTGTTCGACCAACATATCTGGATTGTCTCCAGCAACTGAGCGAATTTCCGGACGGGATGCGCATCATTGATCCGGGAGTACTAAAGGATGATGCAGTTGTTGTAAGCATATCATGCCGCCTTAATATGTTAATTGACTGACAGTCTAGGTGCCGTTGGCATATATTGGGTATGGTCCCTAGCAGTGTCATTTGAGGAGCAGTACCTATCATCAGCTAACCAGATCAGAGCACCGACTGTATCCGATGAACGTCTCCTTGGCGGTAACGAGATAATTGATTCCACGAGATTGTTACAGAAGCATCTGGGCATAACAAAGATTGACGCATTCATTAGTCCCGAGATTGGCGGTTCGAATGGCCTCACCTCCCTCACCGTTGGTGCACGGATGGGGGTCCCGACGGTTGATGCTGACACGCTGGGTAGGGCATATCCACGCTCAGATTTAGCACTTCCCTATGTCTACAAACAAGCTGTTCAGTGGCCAGCAGCATGCGTTGATGCGCGAGGCAACTCACAGATCATTGTCAAGTCAGAAAGTCAGGCGCGGTTCGAGACCATGTCACGGAGTCTCTCCATTGAGCTTGGTCTGTACAATTCCATCACTTTCGCGCCGTATTCAGGACGTGTCACCAGAGACTATTGTCCGGCACGGAGCCTTTCCGTTTCGTGGTTCATCGGGCGTGAGGTATTTCTCGCGCGACAAGAAGGCCGTGATCCTGTGGCGGCGGCGGTATGTAACGCCTATCGTGCAAGCCTTTATAACTTTCGTTACTGAATTCATACAGCTATCAATTGTTCCGGGCAGCCGCATGCTATTCTATGGCAAGGTAATCCGCCTGGAAAGAAAAGAGAAGGATGGGTGGACCGTTGGTTCCGTCGTCATTGAAGGTCTAGATGACCAGGCACAAAACGAGCAACCTGAGAACCGCTCCGTTGTCCTCCAGTTTCAGGTATGTCTATGAGGAGCTACACTCAAGTGACACGAATTAACTTGTCGGCATAGAATGAATATCTCTACGTTGCGTATGTTGAGAAAGATGGGTCCTTGAAACCAATCTGCACGACGCCTGATCTCGTCAGCGTGCTTGACTCCGAGGGTGAGCCAGTAGGCACTCATGAGTTACGGTATGGTTTAAGACTTAGTGTAGTTGGCATGCCTGCACATAAGTTATGGAAGACCCCTGAGGGAATGCGTGCTGCGGAACCAAAGGCATTTGGGTAAGAGATGTTCGCCACATAGCATGTTTTGAACCTCTACTGACTATTGGTTTAGCCTAAGCATGGAGTACACTTCCATTGGGGACGATTGGAAAGAACCGGAATCTGTTATTGCAAAATATGGCGCCTAGGGAAGAATGACAAAGACAAATCGCCCCAATTTATGTAGTTTGTCATTCTGGTCTCTCTATAGCCAGCAACTTGAACGAGCTTGCTTTTATCTCAAAAATGGACATATGAATTGCCGAGTACTTTAGAAATTCTGAAACCCAACAGAACGATCGCACAGAGCAATGCTTATTTCATAAAGTAGCCTACGAATCTAATAGTAGCGTTGTAAATAAAAACCGACTCAATTTTGCCAAAGTGGTAATTGAAGGTTTTCCAAGTCCAAAAAGTCGTCCACGTTGAATGGATTATAGAAAAAAGAACATCGCCGCTGGAACCAGTTTCTGACACTATCCTTGCCCCCACACAGAGAAGAGACCTGAGCGACCACAGAATCGGTCTCTTCTTCTGTTGCATGGCCGTACATGTCAAGTATCTGTCGTAAAACGCCGGTTCCCAAAGCTGTAACGGGCACAGAGCAGTTTTCCAGATCGCTCAAGACCAATTCGACATCTCCCCTGATACTTTCACTTCTTTCCACGAGCAGTAGCACACCGAGAACCATTGCCGTACCCATGTTTCCCCACGACTGTACCCTGAATTTGGGGGAGGTACGGTCCATCTTCCGGTATAATGCAAAACACTGTTGGGCTGCATCGACGCAGGTAGGCAGAGAATCAGTTAGGTATCGGCTCCACATTCTGATCCTGTGAGCGTGGAGCGACGAATGGAGAAGATGGCACTCCCAGTCTTGCGCATCTACCATTTCCAGCTGGAGAAGTTGCGCGTCGATATTCGAAACCTCCTGAAAGGTTGTCGCTTCAGTTGCTCGACTTAGCAGCTTCACTATACGAGCTCTGTGACCATTGACAGGGCTATCAGGGAAGGAGACAGGCGATTTGTGCGCCTGAGTCAGTGAACGGCGACCGAGGTGTATGGACTGAGATCTAGTACACTTGTAAGATGGCCCAATGTAGTGAGGGTTAAGATATTACATACACGTCTGCGGTACAAATCTCCCACCAGAGACGACGTCGCATTTCATCAGTCGAGTCTTGGTCGAGCTTAAGGAGCTGAGCGGCGCAAATTGTTTGTCCCAGGCATCTGGTAGAATCAGTACAAAAGTAAAGTTTCGCACATTGATGGTGCATCTTACGAGTATAATGTTTCAGGATCATTCGTCGCGTGCCAATATAGTTGCGTGATGATGAACGACTGAAGTTGTGTAAGGGATGGCCGCGATTCGCAATTGGCAGCAAAAAGGCATTGCCGAGACACAAAGTACCATTTCTCAGCCAGTTCCGCAGCGGTTGCACCAAACTCGAGGATTTGTAGCATTTCCGGGGGCGCATATACCACGCTGACACAGAGAATGGCGTGGAGAAGGGCGACCCAAGTAAGATCTACGTCGGCGCGGGTAAGCCAAAAGGCATTGTACTGCTTGCGAAAATCAGGCATGTCAATCACTGAGTACACCCAGTTCATGTGCAATTCATAGAATGACAATAGTACATCACACTGAGATTGCATTGGGAGCTGTCGGGTTAGCTGCTCGAGTAGCTCGAGGGTATCGGAGCCTGTTCTAGAGGTGATTCGGGCTTCAGCCATCGGCAAAAGGGGACTCGGAGTTGTCACGGCGGGTCTCTGCTGAGGTTGTAGCTGTCGAGCACGGAGGATTGGCGCCTCGAGTCCATGAATCGGCCAGTCCAGTCCCTGTGGCAATGGTGTCCGAATAGGAGAAGGAGCTGGCAACACGGTCTCCAGTGTCAAAACGTTGCCCAGGGCGCCACGCTGGGACGACTGTGCTTGTGGGGGAGGGTTCCGTAGGCAAGCGTCTTCGCGGCCATGACGAATACAACTCTCACATGGAGCACAACGGTTGCATTTCAGCTTGAGGCTTCGGCAGGGCAGACAATCCAAAGTGCGACGCTGAGGTGGTTTGCGTCGGGCTCTCACGGGGCGCCGGCGGAGTTCACAGTCCTGGTCCATGAGCTGGGGATTAGTCGAGCCGTTTCTCTCGTCCTTTGCTGTCGGTTGGCTTATAAAGGGCCAAGGGGATGGTTTGAATGGGGCCGTATTGATTGGAGGACGCTATGGAGAGTTGTACGATTAGTGTTTCAATTCCCAGGTAGTGAACCGAGACCATCACATCCTCTCACCTGACCGAGCAGCAGCTGGGCGCCTCATCTAATACGCTAACCCCCACCTTGGGGAAATAGTGCAGCATCCATCCATTCACACATTTACAGCGTTGACGCATCTTATTCAAGTCCATAGGCGCATTTCTATTGGAATTGTAACTTTTTATATGAACCTCTATTCTACGCTCTTTTCTGCCCCTCTTAACATATCGTGTTAGGGCATAGTATCTGTGGCCCTGACTACTCTAGAAAGCAATGGTGTAGCTGGTTTTTTGTTACTTTGGCAGACTGTCGTTTTAGATTTTGGTCTTGAATTCTCGTTTTTAAAATCCATGGTATTATGAGATACAAAGGGTGGATAGCTTGAAAGGTTTTTGCAGTTCTAACAGCAACAACTCGGTGGCTTTTCTTGAGCCGACGACGATTAGCCTCTAGTTCCCCACGTTTGTGAAGGCTAAAGTAGGGTGTTGGATGGAGATAACTACAGTGGGGTGTACGAATTACATATCCACAGCGGTTTCATGCATCTCCCCCATTGCACCCGCCAACTTGGACAAGGTTATTACAATCTTTCCCTGATGAGGGTTAAGAGGTCTGATATAGTCTGAATTTAAAGGAGATGCCACAAGAACCAAATGCTGTATCCGAGACGCTTGACTAAGAGGGCTTGAACTTGATACGGCATGATGGCAATCCTTTTCTTGGCAAGTCACTGCTGCAGGCGGCAACCGTCGCAGCTATTGATGTCTGCCATCAGTCAGGGCTGTCATTATTAATTAGGTCCAGGTAACAAGTTCTTTCTATTCTCTTATTTTGTTATTTAAAGTGAGTTTATACAAAAAAAAATGATGTTCAATCTAGCCTAGAGGCCCTAGCCAGCCATGTCACCTTAGAAAGCACCTCTGTTTACCAACGCAAAAGGGAACAGAAAAAGCAAAATCCCTCTTATTTATTTTGGCTGCATCGACGCTGATTTTCAAGAATGAGAGAAATCCATAGGAACCCTCCACAGATGTTACAAGAGGAACAGGTCTCGTATGTAGGTCCATTGTACCTGTTCCCACTTTAAATAACAAAAGAAAAGAAAAAGAAGAATTCGTTATCTTGGCCTTTTTTATTTGGCCATGTGACGGAGGTGCTGTGGAGCACAGGATCCGTCATTCCCTTTTCCTTTTGCCCGTCAGGCTCTATCCCCGTGGTTGGCGACATATTAGTGCTTGTTGACCTGCGATATGTACGACATCGAATACTGCCCGAGTTGAGCCTATTAAAACGGCAAGTATTACAAATCTATTAATATCAAATAGCTAGATCACTGAGGTATTGTTCACGACTCATGTCGCGTCACATGCTAGAAGGGCGAGACGGCGGTGTACTGTGGACAATAGAGTCATTATTCCAAGTAACTAGCTACATCTTAGCCATCTCCTTGGCATCTCCCATCACTTTTATTTTCAAATGTTGCCATTTATCTGCAAATTCTTTGTTACTCAAAGCCCCTTCAATACATTTTAAAAAATCTGCCAAGACCTCTTCCCGTTGTGGCCCAGTAATGTCGTAGTCATTGTCGTCGATATTGGCAACATTGCAAGGTGTAGAGCGAATAGGAAACGAATTGAAAAATGCAGCCTGTTCTGGTGATAGAGGTATTTTCTGAGCCGCAGACATGATGACGTATTTGGGTAATAAAGTTGACTTGTAAAATTGATTTTTAAAGTTGGACTTTTGTTTTGCATTTGCAGAGTGTAGGCAGAGTGAGTGCACGTGGAAGAGGGCGAGAAAATGTCGCGGTGACTCTTATGCACCGAGCACCATCGGAGCTGGAATATTTTTCATGCGTTTTCTGTTTGTGTAACCTGAGAGAGTGGCATCTTACAGAGAAACGGGGATGTACTGGTAGACAGTCTTGCTAGCGAAATTGGAAGTTTGGAGAATGGGCCTTGGCGGCCATCGTAGAGGCTCTCTGCACGGTCACCCTTGCAGGCGAAAACGGCAGCACGATAGAGACACGTCTTTGCAAGCGCTCAGAAAACCAGTAGTTAATGAGCCGCATCAATGCTTGTCCTCTCATTATTTGGATTAGCCGGGCTATTCTAGAGCCCGTAAGCGACGGGCATGAGCCTTGACGAGCAAGTAGTAGAAATTAAAGGCTGGAATGGACAGCATTCGCCTACCAGCCAGCCAGCCAGCTGTTAAGACTATTCCCAAAACTAAACACTAGCCAGGTAATTAAGGCTATGAGTTTAATTAAAGTCGTTGAGGCTATTAAAGCTGCTTTCAATTGAGATTATAAAGGCTATCAAGGCTAATGTTGATCAAGACCGCCAATTAAGGCTATAAACGCTGTCAACACTGGCCTACTAGCCAACAAGTATTAGGGGTATTTTCAGCGCCTTTAGATGGCCCTGATAAAGCTTGGAGCACGAGGCAAATTACTTACCTATGTTACAGAGTGTTCTTACCAACGAGCGGGCTGCGTCAGGGAAGTCATGCGTCCATAGTAGAGTCGGTTATGCGCCTGTATCAATTGCTTCCCTGACAGGCTAACTCACTAACAACAAGCGCAAGAAAAGAGCTAGGTGCGGGCTAGATTTGTTGAATTGCTAGGCGTGGACGGCATTGGCCGGTGTCGTTCGAAAAGCCACTAAAGTCCGTCCCCCGCAGCGCCCTCCCGCAGAATCGGCATAATGATAGCTAAATTGCCTATTATGGCTTGAACAAAATAACAAAGATGGAGTTCTTTAGATTTGGGGTTGTTGGGGCTGTGTGGGGACAGAGTCAGCATAACTAATAAATAAGCCCGGCCCATGCCATGTACGACGGAGCTTCCCCGCATAGCTCACACGATCTTGAACTCATACACCAGCAATATTTTGCAGCCATGGTTTTCACATCGAAGCAAGCTGACATCACATGTACGTATAAATAATGCCCAATCGAGCTTCCATGAGGCTAACCACCTTCCTCAACAGATCCCAAGGACCAGACCATCTGGAATTGGTTTCTCGAGTCCGGCCAGGCATACAAGCAGGAGACTGGACTGACCGCCGCCGCGCCCGGCTTCACGGATGTGAATACAAAGCAGCACATGAGCTTTGGCAACGTAAAAGGGTATGCCACTTATATCTCATCAGTACTGGTCAGGTCGTATGGCCTGGTGAAAGGAGATGCGGCCATCATCTACAGCAAAAACTCCATCTTCTTCCCAGTCGCTGCTCTGTCTGTTGTCCGCGCTGGCGGCATCGCCTGCGGTGCCTCCCCTGACTACAATGCCGAGGAATTGTCCCACACCATGCGGCTGAGCAATGCCAAATTCCTCTTTGTCGGGCCCGAAGCAGTCGACACGGCTCTGTCAGCTGCCGCCGCATGCGGCCTGCCCAGGAAAAACATCATCGTCATTGACGGAGCGCGCGAAGGCATGCTAAGCATCGATGACCTGATTGAGCAAGGCAGGCAGCTGGGCGACGCAGGTCAAGTCCTAGCCTGGAGGATTCCTGCGGGCAAGACGAATCACGACATTTGTGCCTACTATGGGTTCAGCAGCGGCACGACCGGCCTCCCCAAAGCCGTCATGATCTCGCACGCCAATGTCATTGCGCAGTGCCTGCAGATGCAGCCCATCACGCCGCCCGACCATACCAAGATCCTCGCCGCGCTTCCCTTTTACCACATCACCGGCCTGGTCCACCAATTCCACCTGCCTATTCTCCTCAACGCCAATGTCTATGTCGTGCCCCGATTCTCCCTCGAAGCCGCCCTCGCCGCGGTACAAGAGTACAAGATCAAGGAGGTTCTGTTTGTTCCCCCCATCATCATACGCATCGTGCGTGAGCCGCAGCTCGTCGCAAAGTACGACCTCACTCACGTACGCCGCTGGTCCTCCGGCGCCGCCCCGCTCTCGCAGGAAATACTGCTCGCACTGGAGAAAAGGTTTCCCGGTACGGGGTTCAAACAGGGCTACGGCATGACAGAGTCGTGTTCTGTGCTCTGTGGACATCCCCCGACCCATTACAACTATAAATACGCGCACAAGGTCGGACAGCTGGTGGGCTCGACTGAGCTGCGCATCGTTGACCCGGATACTGGCAAGGACTGTGGAATCGACACACCCGGCGAGCTATGGGCCCGAGGGCCGCAGGTGGCCATGGGGTATCTGGATAACCCCAAGGCGACAGCGGAGTCGTTTGATTCAGAGGGCTTCTTGCATACCGGTGATATCGGTTCCATTGATGCCGAGGGCATGGTTTCGATTACGGACCGCATCAAGGACATGATCAAGGTCAAGGGCATTGGTGTTGCGCCAGCCGAGCTGGAGGACATGTTGCTCGGCCACCCCCTTGTGCGCGACGCTGCCGTGTGCGGCATCGCCGATGATCGTGCCGGTGAACGGCCCAAGGCGTACGTGCTGCTGCAGGACAATGCCTCCAGAGCCGAGGAATCAGGCAAGACACTTTTGGAATACGTTCGCTCAAATAAATCCCGGCCCAAGTGGATTGCCGAGATTGAATTTGTCAATAGCATTCCAAAGAGTCCGTCGGGCAAGATTCTGCGGAGGAAGCTTCGCGACAGGTCGGCGGTAGAGTCAATTGCCGTTGTCCGAGAAACCCTTTCCCGCGCCAAGCTTTGAATATGTACATACTTGACTTTCAGGCACTACTGTTAATATTTATCCAATGCCCTCGTCCTTCGAAGTTTCATGTTATTGTTACTGCATCCGGGTATAGATATCGATGCTCATGCTAAACTCATTAAATCCGACCACCCGTTTTTTCTCTCATATCAACCACCGGACGGACAATTTTCCTGGAACACATCAAAAAGCTACAAGTACTTTGTAACCAGTCTTTCGTAGCCGTGCCAGCACCACCAAGCTTGTTCCGACTAAGCAAAATATACCAGCAAATATCTTGCTTCCCGTAAAGCCGGCTGAGCCATCCACCAGCGCACCATTGATGGGATTCGTCGTCAGCCCACCAATCGAGGCAATGAAGAATACAATGCCCGTTCGGAAGCCAATTTCCGCAAAGGGTGAAATTTGCATTACCAGCGGTGCCACAAGTGATATGTATGCGCCCGACGAGAAACCAAACAAGATGGAGAAGGCAATGAGGGCACCTTCGCTGTTGCCAGGTATCCAAAGCCCGAGAATCCAGATGCCTGACAGGTAGCAGCAGCCAATAAAGATGTTGAAGCGCCCCATTTTATCACCCATGATGCCCGCAAAAAGACGACCAAACAGGGACGAGGCATTGAGGATGGGAAGAAGGTACTGGACGAGCTGTGGGCTCATTCCGGTACTTGCCGCCTGCACTGGTAGATAGTTGAGGGGCACAAAGACGCCATAGGTCAGGAAAAAGAAGCCACCCGTGACGAGGAGATAGTCAATCTCCCGGAACGGCTTCGCGAGCTGCGCGCCGGTAATCTTCTTCGGCGACGGGGGCAGGAAAGATCGGACGGTGACGTTTGAAATCGTGAGGAGGAAGAGGTTGACAAAGGCGCATGTTCGCATGGCCCATCCGAAGCCAACGACCTTTATGAGATGCGTCACCATGATGGGCCATATAACACCGCCGACACTGGCGCCCGTGGAGAGGATACCAAAGGCAGCGCCCCGTTTGCGGTCAAAGTAGCCTCCAACGCAGGTCAGAGCTGATGATGATTATTAGCAAAAAGGCCTTTCCGTTCATGTGAGCAAAACGAACGAGTTGACATACGAGGTTGAAACAAGAAAGAGACACCAATGCCCGAGCATATACCCTGAGCGAGCAATATTTGCCAGTACTTGGTGCTGAGACTGGTCATCATAATACCAAAGACGTGCATAAAGCTGCCCCCCAAAACCAGCCATCTGGGCCCATACCGATCGAACAAGGTGCCAACAATTGGTCCCTGTGACAGTGTCAGAGAATGCGAAAGTATAGCATATAGGAACATGTACGAACCATTCCCAGGATGAAGAAAATTTGAAACGATGGAATCCATGACACAGTGCTGGAGTTCTCGTTGTGAAGCAACACTTTCTGATAGTATTGTTGAAAGACGCCGATGCTGTTCAGCCACCCGAAACTGCAAAAGGCGGTGCACCAGGCACCAAGGACAACCAGCCAGGCTTCAGAGCCGCCGTCTGGAGGGGATGGCTGCGAGGGCGCATCTTTGACTGCTTTTTCTGAATCAGAGAGATCTGGGGACGAGCCTTCTCGCACGCTATTGTTGGCCATGGGCGTGGTGACGGCTTCGTCAAACTTGGGAGTACTTGACATTGTAAATCGACGAAACCAAGTTGAGAAAATTAAAAGGCAAAGTTGGTGACATATTCCAACTATGAAAGGATTAAACGGGCAATCTATTATTATTAATATGATATAAGTGATACCGCGAGAGCCTATTCTAGGCCATTCCGACGCAGGCGCAAGGGCTTACTCAGGCTGCTGTGAGAACGATGCACATTCTCAACCTGATCAACAAGGTAATAATTTATCGCTTCTCCACTACCGTACAGAGCGCAAAACATATCCCGGCCCGGACTTGTGCTTCTCCTGATGAGAGTATCTCGGCATTAAGCCCAGACTGGGCATTGTGCACGCGACAAAAGAAAACAGGGCCGTCGGATCGAAGGCTTCATATCCGACAATAAGGCATTCGGTAAAATAGATCCGTTAATCGCGTAACCCTGTGGAAAGTTTGGCCGGTATTCGTATTTCCATTTGTTTATCCTTGTCATTTTGTTATCATCCTGGCGAGACCCAGCCTTGACCCATGTAAACTTGTTATGAAACGGCACGGGATAAGTTATTTGTTTTGCGGCCTTGTTCTTCCCGCTGATTCGATTTACTGCGACCCGTTTGATCCTGTGAACCGGCAAGCCACTTACGCCCTTCATCAGGGCTAGTACATATCCAGCACTGTTGATTAATGATCAATGACCGTGTAAGTTCTAGTTATATTCTAAAGGCAGACAAATGGGGAATTTGAGTTGCCTAAAGAAGAAATAGGTGGGGTGATGCGGTACGGAATTCGCTCTTTGATCGTGGTTCATCATGGACGGCAGGCTGGGTTAAGTTGTCCACTGCTAGGGTCGACTACGGGGCTTACTATAAGCTGACATCAGAATAAACTACACACCAGGGATAACCAAGCTTGCAACTATATTGTTTCTAAACTAAGTTGGTTTCAATGGCGGTCATTCAATTCATAGGATCTGTGTTGGGAGACGTTCTACACTTTCTGCTGAGGGCTGGAAGAGTATTTATGTAGACCAAACTGGCATTCGGTTCTGGTAAAGAAGGGTCCAATCTCTTGTTTTAAACCTCAATAACATAATTCTTTGTTTTTAAACATGGCGGGACGAGTACGACAGCCAATTGACCAAGTTGCCTTGGAAAGCTTCTTGCTTGATAATGTGCCCGAAATTAAAGCGCCGATTCAGCTAAAGCAGGTACGGCAATAACACAAGTGAACCACTTACAACTATGTACGCGACTAACAACTGTTTTATTTTGCGTTTCCTTTTTACAGTTTCAATTTGGCCAATCGAATCCAACATACCAGATTCTCTCTGCGAATGGAGAAAAATATGTTCTGCGCAAGCGACCCCCAGGGAAGCAAATCTCCAAACTGTCCCACCGCGTAGAGCGCGAGTACCAAGTCCTCGTCGCTCTCCACAATACCAATGTCCCGGTTCCCAAGCCGTACATCATGTGCGACGACGAGTCCATCATTGGCACGCCATTCTACATCATGGAGTTTCTAGACGGCCGAATCTTTGAGGACATTGGAATGCCTGGTGTTAGCGCCAAGGACAGGGCAACCATCTGGAAGGATGCCGTCCAGGTCATGATCAATATGCACGCCATTGATCCTCGCGACGTCGGTCTCGAGACGTTTGGCAAAGCCAATGGATTTTACAAACGACAAATTCGATCGTGGGATGCTGTTTCCACGAGTCAAGCCAAAGTAGTCAATGCCAAAACAAAACAGCCGGTAGGACAGTTGCCTTATTACGACGAGTGCATGCAGTTCTTCAAGAACGAGACGGCGCAGCCTCGGGATCGATCGTGCCTGGTACATGGCGACTTCCGAATCGATAACCTCATGTTCCACAAGACAGAGCCTCGCGTCATTGGTATTCTAGAGTAAGTATCCCTCTCCAAAAACAAATTAGAAGCATGAAGTACTAACACACGACATCCAGTTGGGAAAGTTCCACGATTGGCCACCCGCTCTCCGACATCTGCAGCCTCCTTACCCCCTTCTACATGGCTCGACATCCAGGCGCATCCCCGTACGACATTTCAAGCCTGCTGCCCGGTCGCATGCCAGGCCTACCGCAGCCGGACCAGATTCTCGATTGGTACGCCGTCGCCGGCTTCTACGACCCGAAGCCGGATATGAATTTCGGCATGGCTTTTAACACATTCAAGACGGCAGCCATCTGCCAGGGTATACATGCTCGCCTGGTGGCTGGTCAGGCGAGCAGCAAGCAGGCCGCCATATATGGAGCGCTTAAGAATCCGCTGGCGGAATTATCTTGGCAGCTTGCCCAGTATTCAAGCGTATGGCAGCAAGCAAGATTGTAACTATTGGTCTTTTGCATCGACTCAGTGCATTCATTATAGACAAAATTTCTTTTTTTTGTAATTAAAATAAATATAGTATGCATACGTGAAAGATGTGGCTTGCAGCTTTTGTGACTACGACATAAGACAAACCGAAAGAAGAAAAGATGTACAACCGTTTTGAAAACTCCTGTTAGATATGCATTATAATTACTTACAACAAATAAATCAGAACGAATAAAGTCGTCACTTAAAGCTTGCTTTGCCCACCACCAAGATACACCTCCCCCATCCGCAGCATATCCGCCGCTTCCTTGACCATGTCTGCAACAATCTCCCCCGCCGGTCGAATATCCGTAATCGCACCCGCCACCTCACCCATGAAGAACGGCACATCTACTGCTTTTCCCATCTTGAGATCGTGCTCCGCCGGCACCACTCCTTGTTCACAAAGCCGCTGGATCTCGTCCCGCCGCGCTTCGTGCCAGTCCCGTATGTAGTTGTTGGCGCGCATCCGCAGCGGCCGTCCCGTAAGGACCAGCGTCCGCTCCGTGCCCGCAAAGTCGCAAGCCACTATCGCCATCTTGGCCTCCTCCGCGGCATCGGCCTCGACCGCGGCCACGAACCGCGTGCACACCCACGCGCCGGCAGCGCCCTGCATCAGCACGCCGGCCAAGCCCAGCCCGTTGGCGATGCCGCCGCCCGCCACCACCAGCGCGCTCGCCACCCCGCCCAGCATGGGGGGCCTGTATCGTCGCGCGACGGCCACGACGGCGGGGATGAGGATCGAGGTTGGCACGTCGCCCGTGTGCCCGCGCCCTTCCTTGCCCACAGCGCAGACCATGTCCACGCCGCTGTCCAGCGCCCTGGCCGCGTGCTTCGGGTGTCCCACCATGTTCATGACGAGGATGCCCGCGGCGTGCAGCTTGTTAATGACGCGCCTCGGGGGCACGCCCGACGAGCTGACGAAGAGCGCGGCGCCGCTCGCAATGGTGATGTCAATGAGCTCTTCCAGCCGGCCGCCGCTGACGTCGCGGTTCGTCTTGCGCGCGCCAGCGCCGACTTGGGGCACGGCAATGTCCACGCCAAAGGGGAGGTCCGGCCGGCGGAGGCGCGCCTTCATGTCGGCAATGGTGGCGCGGAGCTGCTCGGGCGTGCACTGGTAGCCACCGATGACGCTGAAGCCGCCGGCGTTGGCCACGGCGGCCGCGAGAGGACCGCCTGAGACACCCGCCATGCCGGCCAGCATCACCGGGTGGTCGCATTTTAAGACAGTGGTCAGGGGAGTTGTGATGGGGCCCATGCTTTCTTTTCGGCGTGAGTCTGTGTAAGTCGCTCTCCCATATGCCTGGTGTACGGCGATCCACAAGTTGCAAGTCGCGCTTCAAAGTACTGTGTGAATATAGAGAAAAAGAAATAGTGGGTAAATGACGAATGCACTGTATCTGAAAGAAGAAGAAATAGACGCATCATGGACACGAGACAAATTCAATTGACCTAGTAGTCTACTTCCATCTATAAGCAAGCGTAAGCGGGATTAACAAAGAGATTCGGCTTAGTGCTCGTCCGTGTAGAACCGAAACCCACGCACATGGACATATATGGAGTAAGTGGGACTTTTTGCTGTCGGAGATGATCCCCGGTACTCGATTAACATTAAAATAACTATTACGGAGTAGCTTACCCGCTTTTGCCGTAGTGGTGTTGTTGAGTAAACATACTGGCAGCTCTCGCTGAGCAGTTCTAGTCGTCGCGTGCGCAGCTTTTCCTGGCTTCCCCTCCTGGACAATTGTCTTTTAGAAGGGGAATAGTGCAGAAGATGCGAATTTCACCTTGTACAGAAATATTCAAAGGAAAAGAAAACATGACACAACAGGCCACCGCAGGAAACTGCGTAGGGTCAAACAGCAAACAAGTAAACTCGGCTTTGTCGATATCTTCTAGACAGGGCTGACGAATAAGACACCTGCTCGCTAATAACTGAGTTAATATGTCCCTTTCAGAATTCTTCATACTGGTACAGGTATTGTTCTACCTGGTGGAAAATACAATAAGCAAACCGGCTGCGAGCAGGGGGCAGTACTGTACCGGAATGGTAAGCACGAGTCGCCGAGAATGCAGTCAGCTGATCGGCACCGAGGGCATAGAAAACGGGATTCACAAAGGAAAAAGCTGTAATCATATTCCTAATAAGGAAGGCTATACTACAGGTCACAGTGCTAGATAACTTTGTTCACCGTATTCAGAGTTTACAGATTTTCTTGCTGGCGATGGGCTGTCGATGGTACCCCTACCCTGTATTGAAACACACAACTTGCTTTAGCAAGTTCTCGGGACCAAACGCCAGATTTGCAGAGGAACTGAAGGGTAAAATTTGAATATTCGGGTTTCAATTAATTTATTGATTTATTAGTGCTACTTGCAAAAACTCTCCCATGCTGTTTGCCAGCAGGTAGTTCAACGTCTTGGTGTTGGAACCGCGACTACATTCTCGAGAAAACCCATCATTGAAAGGGCAACTCGCCAATGATGCTCCCATTGAAATATTACCATGACAGCCTGTGACAACAAAGGCGCCATGAATAATTCCATGCAGTCCTAGCACTGTATCTCACCCTTGATATTTGTTACTATTCTCCTTCCCAGAATCCATTCTCACTTGGACCCTTGCTGTTGCTCCCAAGGTGTGCTTCCATCAGGGCAAAATTTGTATCGTTCTGCGTCTGGAAACGACCTGTCAAAGACATTCACAGGCTGCCAGCAGGCAGAGCGCTCGCGCGCCCACTCCTGCAGCTTGTCCCAATCTCGACAGGTTCTGTTGAAGCGGGCGCCAAATCGCAAGTTCGGTACACCGGTATGTGTATGCAGAGGTGGGCCCGTAGATAGCAGTTCATCGTCAGCATTGCACATGACGGTATCGCGCAGGAGGTTAAGGCAGTGCATGGCGTAGTCGTGGTGCCAGCTTAATTCACTCTTGTCGTAGGCTTGCTTGGCGATTTGATGAAGTACATGCTAAAAACAAATCCATGTTAGCTTCTCCAACATTTATTTTAACGACGATGAAAACGCAATGCCTATGGTGTATGTAAAAGTAACATACCACACAGTGCAGCTCGTAGGAACTGGCGAGGATGTAAACACCCTTGCTGTCCGACCATGGCCAACGCTGAGACTCTGGGAGGCTAACAGACCGGGTATAAGTGTCTTCCAACGCCAGAAATCCATTTGAAGCTTCAAGGGCATCGGCCGACCAGGCAGTGTCTTGTGCTGCTCCATCCATGGTGTTGTAACTGGTGTCGCGAGCTTGCATCACAGGGGCATCTTGAGCCGGGTTTGCTATGCAAGGGAGGAAATAGAAATTAGTGTAGAGTTCACATAAAAATTGCGCAAATCAAAGCGTGTAGCCGTAAGATACCGTGCATACCATATTTTGAGACTGGCTTTTGGTAGGCTGCTACGATTGCTACCTTCCGCTCTAGTTGTCGTACCGAGAGAATGGTAAGGAGAAGGGCGATAATCATGAGTAGCATGTATAACCATGTATAGAAAATGGAGCGGCTAGTTGAACTTATGTCCCTTTTGATTTTATTGTACTCTCCGCTGCTTATCGTGTATGGTTGGTCAAGCCCTGGGTGATCTGCCGTCTCTCCGCAGCAGTCTAGTAAGTATGTTGCCATCTCAATCTGGAGTTTGGTAAACTGGATGCTATAAGGACCTTCTGGTTTGAGATAATGAACGGCAAGGTACTTGTTAACTGTGACCGGTTGATGATGCGCAAAGTTGGCAAAGCCTTGGCCGAGAGGCCTGGTGCGTTGCCGTGTTGGCAGTGCAAGACTCTGGCAACACATGGGAGGAGCGATTGAAGGAGCGTCACTGCATAGACTGACGTTGGAAGAAAAGCACAGCACAACTACGATGGCTCTTGCTTTATTGTGCTGATGCTACTTAATCCTAGCAAGTTCTTTTGAAGAGTGAATACAAGTTTCATTAATTCTTTTTTCTTGTGCTTTGTTTTGGAGGCGCTGGGTTTGATGGAAGTGGTGCTTTTGGAAGAAGACACCCATGAGAGATGTATACTGTAATATGTAGGAGAGAATGCTTATAAAGAATTCTGTTTTACTAATTTTTAAATCTGAGCTATACTTTTTTGTACGATAAAAGAAAGCCTGTGTACTCGTGAGGCGTGAGATTCGTGTTGCGTGAAAAATCATACACGTTCAACATTGAAGCATGAACAAAGGGAAAGCAAATGTACCAATCATGTACCAATCATGTACCAAACATCATAACCAGATGTAGCCAATTCGAACCTATACTCCCGGCTGTTGGGTCTTGCGAAGCAGCCATGGCAGAGCAGCTGCGACAGCCAGAGCTGTTGAGCGCCCTCGCCTGGCTGACTCCATCAACCCATAATATGTACCAAAATCAAAAACAAGACATAAAAAAACGCCATTCTACAACTCCCAGACCCAACCACTCTATTACATCTCAGACATAGACTCGGCTAGAGTGGTGGCTGTGGTGGCTGTATCGCGAGCCGTTGGAGCGAGAACGGCTGCGGTGACGGTGTGTGTGGCGGCTGCTGTGGTGATGTCTCTTGCGGTACCGTCTCTCCTCGGCGGCGCTAAAGTGGTCGCCATGCATCCACGCCGCGAGCGCCGTCGTGGCAAAGAAGACGGTGTTCATAATGGCAAAGGCCCAGACGGCCTTGAGCATGTTGCAGGGGCCTTCGGGGCTCCACGACAGTGCGTTGAAGTTGCCGCCCAGCAGGTTTGTCCATAGCCTGGAGGGGCTCGGATTGGAGGAGCACGAGGCGAAGCGAATGTTGCGCATGTAGTAGATGCCGGCAATGAGGGCGCCGACAATGGCAATGTCGATGACGGCGACGAAAAAGGCGTTGGCAGAGGAGCGGTGGTAGCTGAAGAGGGTAAATATGGCCCAGGCGAGGGCGAGGATGGAGACGATGAAGAGGATGAGGACCGAGGTGGGGGTGAGGATGTTGGCGTCGACGAATTTATCGACGAACCAGGAGAGCATGCCCATGATGATGATCTGGCGAGGACGAGAGTTAGCACAGAGGGACTTTTTTGTGGTGGTGGTGGCCGTGGGCGCAAAGGCGCATTTACACGGCGCGCGGGCGCAAACGGAGAGTTTGGCAGTGGGCAACTTACCATGGTTGTGATTTGCGATATACGCGTGCAAATAAAAATGAGAGCGAAAAGCATGATGGGCAAATTTTACCGACCAGACGGCGACGAAGATACCAAAATGAGGATGATTGTGAGGGACAAAGAAATGTGTCCTGGCGAGGCGGGGGAGGGGTGGGAGGTGAAGCTATTCAGCTCTGTCGCAGAGTGCAGTAGGCTTTGGCTTTGCGTGGTAGAGGGCACACAGCAGCACGCTCTGGTTGAAGCAAGTCTATAATTAGAGGTGCGACTGGAATGTTGAAAGGAAGGAAGAAAAAAAGTAAATAGAAACACTGGTCGCATGGGAGTACAAGATAAATAAAGGGCAAGAAAAAAAAAGGAATATTCGTATGGCTGGGGTGTGGCGTCGCAAATTGGTGTCAATTATACGGGAGGCTGGGATGCCAAGGCGACGGCACAAACGGGCGAAGGAACCATTGCCGTGAATTGAAAAGCTTGCAAAAGAAAAATGGTACCTTTTTGGGATCTAAGGATATTTTATTATCCAATATTTACAGTACAGTACGGCGCAGTATAGTACAGTGCAGTATTTAATAAATTTATTCTCGCTGTTGGGGTATGCAGTTCCCATTGCGCACAGTTGTGCTGTTGGTGTTGTTCAGCCGTGCTGACAGTTTCCAGCTTCTGGCCTGGTGACGTCGACCATCCAGTGATTTGCGCTATAGCAGCTGCGCTATTGCGACTTGCATCACAAACAGTTCACGCCCTCGAACCACCCGACCGAGTGCGACCTGCAGATCAAGACATGCTACTCCGTACTCACTACTCCATACTCCAATCCATATCAAGTCCCCTGCATAAAAAATGCAGCTAAACTAGCAAAGGGAATCTCGAGCTGGAAAACGTGGCCTACCTGCGCTACCCGCTCAGGAACAAATAATTACTGATACCCAGCAGACGGGCCAATGTGGCTGACTGGAGGTGGCTGGGGATAAAGCCACACTATTCCACTGTAAAAGCTGTGCAGGGATTTCCCAACCATCGGGCAAACGAGATAAAAATCAAGATATTCAAAAACGAAAATAAAACAAGCTAGTGTCAAACGTTCCTGAGCCGTTTATGCAAGGGCAACATCTGTCTTTCCCGCTTGTTTTTCCGTCTTGTTTTTGTTTTGTCTTGATGTCTCTTCCCCATGTCCTGGGCCAAAAGCAGGAAACTGTACGGAGTACAATCCACCATCCCTCGGACTCAGTGTGCTAGTTGATCATTCTCAGAGCTCTACTTGACAAAAAGCAACGAAGAAGTCTTGGACGGAATAAACGAGATAAACGAGATCAAAGAAATCAGAAATGCGCCATACTTTTCAGGCGAATAACTGTCCCGACATATTTTACCACTTCAATTGCCTATGAACCAACCCATCTCTGTTCATCCATCGTGAAGCTCCTCAAGTGGCGCAAGGCTAGCCAGGCAGAAGCCCCATTTATCCAACAAGCTACACCACGAATAGCTAGCAGCCATCAAGCTGAGGTGCTTCGCATTCATGCAATTAAAGTACATCTTGCCCATTGCGGCATCGTCCATCCTAGCTGCCAGCAGCTATAAAGAGATCTGTCCAGCTTGATCGCATCCAGAATGTAAAGTCGCACACCAATTCAATCCGTAACCAATCCATAACCAATCCATAATCAATCCATACTCTCCCCAAACTTCCAAACAACATGTCCGACGCAAACCCCCTCCGCACCGTCGCCGCCATCTCCCTCTTCACCGAGGACCTCGCCGCCTCCAAGGACTTTTACACGCGCGTCTTCGAGGCCAAGGTCCTCTTTGAAGACCCAGAGTCCTGCTCCGTCCGGTTCAACAACACAATCATCAACCTCCTCCTCGTCAGCGCCGCCGGCGAGCTCGTCGGCGACGACTTTGTCGCCAAGCGCGAGGCCGGCAACCGCTGCCAAATGTCCGTCTTTGTCGCCGACGTCGATAAGGAAGTCGCCCAGCTCCAGGCCAAGGGCGTCAAGATTCTGCTCGGCCCCGAGACGAAGCCATGGGGCAAGCGCGTTGCCTCGTTTCAGGACCCGGCCGGCCACAGCTGGGAAGTGGCCCAAGATGTCTAAAGAGATAAGGAAGCAAGTTGGTGGGTGGCCTGTTGGGGCTTGGAGCAGTGTGTATATATTCTTCTAGCACGACACAAGATCCTCCATCATAAAAAATCGCCCCATTGTACAATGTTGCATGTGTCCAAAACAAGCTTCCATTAAAAGAGGCCTTCTCTTTTCATTTCGTTACATAACAATGACTTCCTCTAATTACGTAGCTCTTCGTTGCCTCGTTGCCTCCCATGTGTACCAGCCCATGAACCTTGGGCATATCCAAACAAATAATAAAATAAAAACTCATACTTTGCATCATTGTATAGACAATGGCTCGAGGGGTATCTCGCGCATATAATCCCGATTAAGAAGAATAGAAAAGGAAGAGAAAAGGATAGCACTATGCTACTCCAGGTGAATCCAACAGCATCATGTACATGAGCTATGAGCTTCTAAAAATCACAGGCGCAGAGTAGAAGTGATCGCGACTGCGACCACGACCAAGAAGCTTTTGGTCTTGTTTTTCGCACGCAACTCTGCGTTGACCCATGGGGTTATTGGCATGTCTGTTTTTGTGTACGGCATCGTCGGAACTCAGGTTGTTTCTATACCCGCGAACCACCACGAGAGCCAAGACCCTCAATGACAGCCAGGCCCGTCGTAATCGCCCAGAGAAAGAAACCAAACGCTGTCGCGGCCTGGGCGACCTGGCAGACGTGGAAGCCGTGGCAGTGGAGCGGGATCTGGGCCGCAATCGCAATCGAGCCGGCGAACCAGAAAATGGCCGTGACGGCGAGCAGGGCGAGGCCGACAATGGTGTGGTATAGGCCGGTGAACGCGCGCTTGATGACGCCCGTGTAGATGACGACGACGAGGGTCCAGAGCGAGTTGAAGAGCATAAAGTTGAATCGCGACGAGGTACCGGCGGCCTGACTGACAACTACAGTGTAGTGCGCGCAAACGTTAGTGTCTTGTCCCTTTCTCAAACCATTCCTTTTCTTTCTTTTTTTGCGATTTGATAAGAGCGCATCGTGTGTGTTGGTTACGTACGGTAGGCTGTTAGACCAAGCTCAATAATGAGCAAGAGAATCACGACGGCGTGAACAATGGTGGAGATGCCTTCCATTGCGACGGGTAGAATCTTGCTAGTACGAATTCAAGGTAAGTTTACTTTGCGGTAGGTGTCTTTTTCCCCGAAGTGAAGCGAATGCTGTGCGACGTTGCGTAACAGACTGGACAAACGATGGCGCGTGAGGGTTATCTAGAAACAAAATCCACGAGGGAAAGCAGTGAATAAACAGTAGAAAAAAGCAAGGGGAAAAGAAATTGGTTCAAGACTGGAATGTCCGGCTGGCGCTGACGCAAGGATGTGGAAGCAGGTTTTAATTCTACCTAATTTTTCTGTTAGCGCCCTGCTCTAGCGTAGCCGGTGCCTGTAACTTGCGCCGAGTGCACTAGAAAAGGCGCAGCAGCACAGCCAAGTTACCGGCCAAGTCAACAGCGGCCAGTCAAGGCGAACCCGAGAACGAAAAGCTCAAGTGGGACCCAGAGCTAAGCTGAGCTAAAGGTACCGGTACGCCGCAAGCTAGCTCGGGTTCGGGTAGGTCGACGTGGCGCTCTCTCTTGTGCCTTGGAACAGGGAACGCTACGCCCAAATTAATTTGCGATGATCGCTGTGAAAATTGGAACGAACCGATCGATGATTTTTTTTTCAAGTAGTTTCTTTCCATCTTTTCAAATGCTATTTTAAAGTAAATTACCTTCTTGTCACCTTGTCCAACGGTCTTGGCCAGATGCTCATGTACCCAGTTCAAAGTACCTCCACGCCGGCCCGGCTGAACCGCAGCAAATGACTGACGTCACTCGGTTTTATCCCAATAAGTGGGCCCATCATCTTGGCCATTCTGATCCTCTCGTCATGCCGAAACATCAGCCCACTTGCGACAGCCGCATCACCACCCATTTTTTGTTTCGTCTCCCTTGGCGCTTACTCGTTTTGTCCCTGTTTCGTTTCTTGTCTCGCTAGACGGCACTGCACTCAACCCACCAACCTTTCTGGACCCTAATGATGCGTAACAAGGTTTCTCCAGCTGTACGGCGTCACAGAGTCTGCCCTGCCACGCCTGCCTTGCAAGATGTGCTTAATGCCGGTTCCACCAAGATTAATATAAGCATCGCGTAATTCCTACTGGTCCACGCCGTCTGTCTACACTTTACGGATCATCTAGGGGTGATTCCATTTCCGCCACGTCGACGTTGCAAAAGATTGGCATCAACACTGCAGCGAGTCCCGGTCTGAGGAGAAGTACTGTTTTGAACTTTTGCACTGCTTCAGCTTCTCCAAATCCATCACCTTGGTAGTACTCTGCTATGTTAACATTCTATAAATTCAACTTGGGATCCGTCGCCTTTCGTATCTGCGCACCATAACGCCAGAATACAAAAGGAAATACCGACAGAACCAATGCAATCAACGCAAGTACAGACGTCCCCCAGCCCAAACCTAGCCGGCTGTACATCTTTGGCCCGGCCAGAGGCAACAGCCCACCCAGAAGGGACCGCATGACTGTATTTACCGTCGTGGCAGAGGATGCGTAGAGTGTGTACGAATCAATGAGATATGCGTTTAATGGCAACTACACGTAGACACACCTTTGTAAAAATGATTTCCGGTCGATGGGCAGAGAAAATGGGGGAGCTACTTACGAATGATAGGACGAGCCCGATGCCAAATATGCTTGATCCAATAACTGGCGCTATCCAATGAACACACCGGTCGAGAGTCCAACCGTAAACAAATAGACCAACGGGAACAAGTAGGCAGCCATACATGGCTGGAATAAGACGAGACTCAGGAGTCAATCGGCCTTGCTGGAACATCTTGGCTGCTCTTCTGTTGGCATACCAGCTATACATGGCCAAGCCAGCACTGGCGCCGACCCCAAACCCAAGGTAGGCGAACCCTGCAGACTGCTGTGAAAAATCATAACACGTTTCAAATGCCTCCGCAAAAGTCGTGAACAAGAGGTAGAAGTATCCAAAAGTGATTCCAACGTACGACGATAGAATTGCGACGATGGGAGACCGTACCAAAAGCTTCAGTGGACGACGCAAGGCACGGGTTAAAAGCGGCTTCATCGCTGTCAATGGCGGGATATTTTCTGAGTCCTGGTTTTCCTGCTTCTGCGCTTGAGTCGCCCTGCGTCGTAAAAGTACCGGAGCGTAACTTTCTCGATAGACGCACAAACTGACGGCGAGGATGATTCCGGCCTAACGGCGCAAACAATTGAGCAAGGGCACGTACACAGAAACAAAAGGCAAGTTCCTCATCTCATCGCAACAGCCAACAACTTACAAGAATGAGGCAAAGCCAAAAAGTCCAACGCCACCCAGCCCGTTCCGCAAGCACCCCTCCCACGATAGGGCTCAGCACCGGACCAAGAAGTGGCCCGAGAGACCAAATCGCGAGGACGCCCGCCATCTTTTCGCGCGGCACCATGTCCGCAATTGTCCCAGACCCAATGGCAATGGGACACACGCCAACAACACCAGACAAGACTCTGAAAACCATCAGCTGAGCCAGGCTACTGCTCACTGCGCTCGCGACCAGGAATATGCAGAAGAGAATATTGCAAGTGTGGTACACCGCCACACGCCCGTACACCTCGGACATTGGGGAGATGAAAAATGGCCCAATTGTATAGCCAAGCTGGAAACTCGATACGACAAAGGAGCCTAGGGTCCGGTTTGTCGAATTGTATTGCTGGAGGATCTGGGGGATCGCTGGTGCCAACATTGTCGATGCGAGTGACCTAGAAAACTGTTACCACTCTTCATTCTCTGCTAAACAGACTGCGAAATACAAATATACGCTACAAAGCTGTTAAGACCCATTACTATAATTTGTCGAGTTTTTTGGCCAGTTTCCCAATTCATCGGGTTGTCAGGATCATCTGGCCCATCCCAGCCGTTGGGTGGCTGCGTCGTACCATTCGTCTCCATGTTGCCTCACTGAAGGAGTTGGCAATGAAGCCTTGCCAGCAATTCACAGATACAAAAAAGGGTCTAGTAATTGGAATTAGTTAGAAGTTTGAGCACGTGCTTAATTCAAGTACGGCCTTGAATTGCCGCTTACTGTTGCACCATGTCGACACGGTTCCTTGGTGGACCTTTGACACGGGTCCCCGTCTCACGGAAAACCCAAGCTGCTTCTAAGCAATGCATATGCTTTATTATACTACAGCAACGTAGGAAGTGACAGATGATAGTACAGTTAATCTATTTCAAAATTTTAATCAGAGTGTAAATTTTGACGGTCTGGTCCGCCTCGCCCAACATGACACTTGAAATCGTCAGACTCGTTTCCGTCATTCAGGATTCCGTAGCCAAACTAGCTACTTATTTCGAGAGCAATGGGATCCCACCGCCTTCATTCAATGTTGACGTGCCTGCCGATTTGGGAATCCCGTCAAACTTGAAAGACATGGACGATGCTCGAATCTCGGCTCTCTCCGCCTGCATGGAGCTCCATGATTTGCTGCTCGGTCCACGGAAACTAATTACGACAATTGTAAGTATGGCCGGTCTCACAGAAGAAGAGTACACTGCAGATCTTAAAAATACACTAATGTCTTTTGCGTCACTAGACCAACCCAGCCGCACTGCAGGCAATTTATCGGTTCGACGTAGCGTCCAAGTTTCCAATTGGCGAAGAAATTTCATATAAAGACCTTTCCGAGAGATGCGGACTACCAGAGAAGGACCTTCGAAGCGTCGTCCGATATGCCATTCTCCACCATCGAGTCTTTCAAGAACCACGCCCTGGTGTTGTCGCTCATACCAGTGCATCAAAGCTGCTCGCTGAAAATAGCAATGTCCGCGACATGGTTGGCCTGACAGTGGAAGAATGGGCACCGTCATATACAAAGGTCTGCAAAGATTGAAAGAATTGCAAAGATTGAATCATTAACTCCCTGTGCAGACCGTCGATGCGCTGGTTCAGTTTCCAGATCGAAAGCCTCATCAAACAGTACGTATAAAATTCAGACTCGAGGGGATGTCGCTTTTCTAAAAGATATAAACAGGGATTTGCGTTGGCAAATAATACCGAGAAGTCCTTTTACGAGTTTTTGAGCACTCACCCTGCGCGCATCGGTCGATTTGCGGGGGCCATGAAGCTCCTTTCGGCAGATACCGGTGCGCAAGTGCGCTTCCTCATTGACCAGCACGCCTGGGGTGCTCTCGGATCTGGCACGGTCGTGGATGTGGGAGGCTCGAAAGGCCACATTAGCGTCAAGCTGGCAGAGTCCTTCCCGTCTCTCCGCTTCGTTGTGCAGGATCTCCCAGATGTGATCGCCGGCGCCGAGCAACTCATTCCATCCGAGGTCGGCCCTCGCTTCACGTTTATGGATCATGACATTTTTCACAAGCAGACCACCCATGGGGATGTGTTCCTCCTGCGCTACATCCTCCACAACTGGCCTGATGATGAGTGCATGCGGATCATCAGGGCTCTAGTCCCCGCCTTGCGTCCCGGCTCTAGAATCTTGATCAATGATCACATCATCCCCGGACCGGGCGTTCTGCCACTATCCACAGATAAGGAACTCAGGTGAGAAACTGCTGAAACATGTTGCATAGCTTCCAAAGACGAAGAACATCTCCACTAATGTTGTGATATTATCAGAGCAATGGATCTTCGGATGATGACTATACAAAACGCGCGAGAAAGAGAACTACCAGAATGGGAAAGCATTCTACACGCAGCAGATTCTCGGCTTCGCATTGTCAGTGTTAAATTGATGGACCACTCACTCACAGGACTGTTGGAAGTAGAGTTGGCGGATTAAATTAATACGCGTGATTGTTCAAGAATGATTGCAAATACGAACCTGTTGCTATTGTTTATACATGCTCTCTGAATCAGACCTCGGGATAACTAGATAAGGCAATGTATACAGTTTTGCGCTTTGCTGCATAGCAGTGTACTATCTCCCATTGGATCTGACTGGCAATGAATTTTGATATTACGTGGTCATTTTAAAAGGCGTGTTGAAAGCGTCCTATTATTTCTTATTTCAAAGAATTATCGGTATACGACTCGAAGAATCTGGCACATCACAAGTTCACCGGGACCAGACGCCAGCCTCATAGTGTGTGTATATTGGACCTATTGAACCGCTCCCGCCACTTCCTAGAGTCTTTTACTGTAATGGATATGAGACCGTAACGGGACTTGAAGCAGATATCGGCTAGCACTACACATGCAATTCAGTGCCTATTGTCCAGTCAAGAACCTCTTCTCAAAGACTATGAGAGGTTTACGCGGTGATAAAATCGGGCCCTTGTACAAAGTTAGCAAAAGAACAAACTAGGCTTCAGTAGAAACTAACCGTCGTCACTTGAAATTTGTATGAAGGATCCGCGGTCCATGTAAACTGTCGAACCATCTCACATATCCCGGTCATGAGCTGAACCACGGCAAAGTTTGCCCCTAGACATTTGCGCTTGTAGCCATTAAAGGTAATTAGATTGCCCTTGGCTTGCTGTGTGCGCCACATCGTATGAACATCAGCCGCTGTTTGCCCCCAACGTTCTGGTCGGAACTTCTTCGCATCGTCGCCCCAAATCTCTGGGTTTGTCTGAACGCCGTATGCGTTCCAGCCAATGTAAACTCCAGCTGGGACTGGTATATCACCAATCATAGTTGGTTGCAGTGTTATGCGGTTTGTGAGTTGGAATATCGGAGGAAATAATCGGAATATTTCGTACACCGCTGCCGAGAGAAAAGGTAGCCCCTTCAGATCTGAAGGGTTGTAGTCGAGTGGAAGATTCAGGTCAATCTCCTGTCGCAGATGCTCTTGTAGATCTTGGTTCACAGATAATGTCCATATGAGCGAGATGAAGGCCTGTTCGACGTCTTCATGCCCGGCCGCGAACAGGTTTTTCATATTTGACCGATAATGATATTCCGACATGACTCCGCTTTCCCGGGCTTCCTTCAGTTGATATATTAATTTGTGTTTTTTATCGTCTTTGGAATGCTCTCTGGAGATTTTCTCAGTCGATTGTAAGAGAAGTTTCTCAAACTGGTCGATGTTTTCAAACGCTTTCTGTCTGGACTTGAAAAGCCAAGGAAACTTTTCAAGGATCGGAAACTCAGAAAATATGGGTGATGGAAAGCTTCTTTTCATTCGACTCTGTAATTCAGAAAACTGTGCAAGCAGCGAGTCATTGTTATCTAGTCTGCCGCAATCCATATCAAGGAAGAAGTCACCGAATATAGAGATGGTCCATCTTTGAGCTAGCTCATCGATGACTAATGATGCCTTGCCATTCGGCGTTTGATTTGATTGTTGTATTTGAGCCGATATAACAGAAGTCAGCTCTTGTGTTCTGTATCTCATGCGCTCAATGTCGATTGGTCGGTTTATTGCAGGCTGCACAATGGTGTGCATGACCTTCCAGGTCTCGCCGTGGGAAGTGATGACACTCTCGCCAAAGTAACGAGCGAATACTCCCCATGGGACCTTGGTCCGAAACCCTGCTTTCGCAATGACATGCTCATTTCGAAAAATCTCGACAAGGTACGCTGGCTTTGTGACAAGGATGCTCCAATGGCCGGCGATCCAGACATTGACAGCGCCGTGGGCTTCCAACAATGGACGTAGCCGATAGTCATAAAAAGCAAGCCTCCCATATCCACGACAATAATCAAATAAAGAGATCCAAAATGGAATTGTCGGTATCTGCCGGGGGCGCGAAGTGGGAAGGCTAAGCATCCGCCACAACAGGATTGTTAGCGCCAAGGCGAAACAGAAGGCCACTGTCGAAGTCATCGCAGCGTTGGGATTCGAGAGGCAAGTTGAAGGTGTTTGTGGGAAGATGATATCCCGTAAACGGCCGTCGAAATTTAATCGCTGTGAATAACTCAAGGATCTGCCTTACCTTGCTGGCGGGCCCGTGTCAGATAGGACAGATTTGTGAAACCCGTGGCAGACCCGGGTAAACCAGCGCTCATGTCAGACAGGGTCCATGTCATACAAGATAAAAGTTGTGATGCCATGCTCAGCCAATGGCTTACAGTATCGGACCGATGATTGATTTGAGTTTGTAGCTGATATCTGAAAGTAAGAATACAAAGTATATTACACTCAGTTACCACTCCTTCGTCCAAGTATATCTCAGAGCATCCATCGTTCACTCTACACCATTCCAACAAACTTAAGATATTAGCTGCCTAGAAAACGCTGGTCTGTTCCACCATGCATATTGAAACGCCGGCAGACTCTTTTGCTCCTTCATTCGTGAAGAATTCGGATGCCCATATTGCCAATACTGCAGCTATTTGGGACCGACTACAGGCTTTGATTCAAGGTCAATCCAATGTGGTGCTGGATGGCAAGTCTCTGAGTATTGCTGATGTGGTCGCTGTTGCACAGTATACGCCCCTGAAACTCTGGCTGAGCATGGATGTCACTGACTCTTGGCGATTAGGTACGATGTTACCCCAACTGTGTCGACAGATGAAGCGGTTTCAACTGCAATGAGACAGAGTCTTGAGGTTCTAAACAAGCACCTGGACCAAGGTCGTGCGGTCTACGGCGTCAATACAGGCTACGGTGGAAGTGCAGATACACGAACCGACGACGTTACAAATCTGCAGAAAGCCTTGGTACAGCATCATAATGCTGGTATTCTTTTATCCTCGGATCTTGGATATGAATCGCATCCGATGTTGGAGGATCTAAAATCACACGCATTACCAAACCAAGTGGCTCGCGCATCAATGCTCATTCGTGCCAATGCTCTTCTACGAGGCCATTCCGCCGTCCGTTTAGAGCTTATTGAAGCCATGGTAACTCTAATTGAAAAGGATCTCACTCCAGTGATACCACTCCGTGGAAGCATATCAGCATCCGGGGATCTCACTCCCCTGGCTTACATTGCCGGTGTTCTCGAAGGCAACCCGGATATCTATGTGAATGGTGGCAAGTCGCGCAACTATCGCATCATTCCAGCTGATGAAGCTATGCAGATGGCTGGCCTCGCACCGTTCACCTTTGGGCCAAAGGAAGGACTTGGGCTTTTGAATGGAACTGGTGTAAGCACTGCGCTGGCAAGCATTGTCATCTCTCAGGCCCAAAACCTGGCACTTTATTCTCAGATTTTAACAGTCATGGGCACTGAGGCATTACTGGGAACAACTCATAACTTTCATCCGTTCATCGCTGATGTCCGGCCTCATCCTGGTCAGAAGGAAGCAGCACACAATATCCTCAATTGGCTCAGCGACTCCTCACTCGCGATTGACTCCAGTGCCAAGAATATTGGACTGGCACAGGATCGATACGCTTTACGAACATCCTCCCAGTGGATTGGCCCCCAGTTGGAGGATTTGCTTTCGGCGCAGAAGCAAGTAGAAGCAGAGCTCAACTCGACTACCGATAATCCTCTCATCGACATTGAAAGAGATACCATTCACCACGGAGGCAATTTCCAGGCGGCTGCAATCACATCAGCCATGGAGAAGACACTTCTCACGATGCAAATGCTAGGAAAACTGGTGTTTGCACAGTGCAGCGAAATTATCAACCCTATGCTGAACAAAGGTCTACCGCCCAACCTCTGCATCGATGATCCCAGTTTATCCTTCTCATTCAAAGGAGTTGACATCAACATGGCCTCATACATGTCGGAGCTGGGCTATCTGACACACCCCGTCAGTCCATTTGTGCAGTCGGCCGAAATGCACAACCAGGCTCTGAATTCCCTGGCATTGATCGCAGCACGATACGCATCTGACGCAGTGGAGGTCCTGTCGCTCATGACAGCCACGTATCTCTATGTACTATGCCAGGCATTGGACCTGCGAGCACTTCATTTGGAGTTTGTCAAGGTCGTAAGGACGTCGGTAGTACACATCACACTCCGGATATTCGGCGACATTGTTCCTTCAGACAAACATGAAGAGCTTTGCAACAAAATTCTCACTCGTTTGCTGCAGCAGTGGGACGAAGCCTCCAGGCACGATCTTTCTGACAGGGCTTCCGTGGTTGCTGCACAGAGTGTAGAGACTGTTCTGGATCACATTAGCGCCTTCAACCCCGTCGGCATTCACGATTTGCTTTCCCTGCGCCAATTGTGGAAAGATCAGATTGCTAGCGCCCTCCACACGTCTTACAGTAGCGTCCGGGCCAGTTTCATCGAGAACCCTACCACCCCTGGTTATTTATGCACAAAATCAAGCCAAATGTATAATTTCGTACGCAGAAGTCTTGATGTGCCGATTCAGCGTGGATTGGAAGACCACCCCACATACGGAAGCAAATCGATGAGAAACGGAACGATGAAGAAAACGATTGGAAGCAATATTAGCAGAGTGTACGAGGCACTACGAACTGGACAACTGATGCAGGTCGCAAGGCAATAAGGAAATGAATTTGGCCTACCAGCTGCAAATACTCCATTAATGGCTTTGTCTGTGAAACCCAGACACGTCGTAAAAGGAGGTAGCCCAAAGATAGAACTATAGAGATATAGAGAATATACAATTATTTTAAATTTGAGAGATTTTAAACTTTTATAAATCCTACTACTTTAATCCCTAATCAAAGGCGATCGTTATTACCTGTTTTCGGTAGCTTTTTCTAGCACGTATAACAGAAGAGTCACGCATCAGCTGTCAGGGATCTAGAAGTATATATTGGATGGTAGGGAGATCTGTCCATTGCTGGTAATTGTTTGATCTTTTTAGGTCTCTGTGGTCGAGTAGTTACCTAGCACCCTTGTCCTTGTATCAGCTATCTCGATAGCGCGGGCTGCTGCAATCAAATGCATGGATTATTTATCATGATATTCTATGTCTGGCTATGAGTCTCTTTATTGTTTATTGTAATTGTAAATCTAGTATTCTTGGCATTTAGAGTTTTGACAATTCCATCCAAAACATCCATATCGGCGCCGTCAAGTGTGATTGAAACGTTCAAAGCATCTGCATCTCCCATATCTCTGTAACGATGGCTTAATCGACGTAAGTCACAGTTGGGGTATGCTCTAAAGCAAGTCAGGTTATATCGAACAGTACACTTGTAAGTATCGTCAAGAGTAGA
>FWCC01000546.1:0-89135 GCA_900169235.1 Zarea fungicola | reverse complement strand
TCTAGGAATAGCCTCAAATTCGGTATATATAGGGGTATAAAACTTACCCATCACACCCAGTAAGTATTATTGCGGACCAGATTCTTTGTTTTCAGTGGCCCGGCAAACGACACGAGGCACCCCGCTCTCAGCGGGGTCTCCTGCTCTCCTGAACAGCAATAAAATCCTATAGTAACTAAGGATAGGATTGTCCAAGTACCATCGAAGGAGCTCGCTCTGCCCAGTCGCAGGCCAACGAAACCAAACAGGCGTCGCCTCTATCCCGATTCAATGTGCATCCTCGGTGCTTATTAGCTCTGAAAGAACTGAAGGCAGTCAGAGGGGATCAGGCTCAAACAGTTCGAGTGGGCAGCAGTTTCTTGGCCAGGAGAGCTATCAAAGAGCCGTACTCCGTAGTGTCGTTTGGTATCCAGCTGCTCTAGCGGTAGCGGTTGGCTGTGTTTTCTTCGGACAACGGACAGGATCTGTTCTCGCTCTGACAGTCTTGCACAAAGGGGCATGGTTCGAAGAACGCGCTACAGCAAATCGGTAATCACCGTGGCTGGTACTGTACCAGTACTAGGTAGGTAGAAGGTAAAGAAGCATTATTAGCCCTGGCACATATGCTCCGTATCAAGCCTGGGGCCTTAATTCAAGGCCAACCAGCTGTTTGGGGCTGCAAGCGGGTCCGCGGGAGCGTTCCGTACACTAATGCAGCCAGGTTCAAGGATTCCGCCCCACGTCAGTTGAGCGGCCTCTTGCAGTAGTTACTGGTAATTATAATAAAGATTGGTACCAGACTGGCGGTCTTGAGGGCTACCAGAGATTAATAGGAATGGAACGGGGATCCTCACTTGTGTATTTGTATTCTTCAATCTCGATCACCAGCGAGTATTTTTTTGCTCACAAGTATTCAATTTTGCCAGACGAAAAATGGGCTCATTTGGGACGCTTTTGCCCCTTACTTGCCAATCCCAAATAGGCTCGACAAAGAAAACACTTTTGAAAGTACCTGCAAGTACTTTATTGATAAATGAGACGTCACTTGCTAGCTATTAGTTGAATGTTCATGTCCTGGACAAACTCGTACAGATTGTGGCATGCTGCCGCGGTTATTGCTCGAACCGTACGCTTACCCCGGTGGATAAAATTGTAACTGAATTTAGACCCGACTGGACGGTGGAGGTACTGTTTGACGTAGCATACCAACTGAAGTTTTTTGTTTCATTTTATCCCCGTTGAAGGCGCCTCGGCGAGCGGTCGCGCCTCTGGAGGCGTGCGTTATTCTCGCCATGACAAATGCTGTGCTGTGCTGCGCACGTACTTCCTTCACGTTGACACTCTATTTGCTATTTTGTCTGTGGTTTATCTACCGAACATGGCTAACGATATGATTGGCATGGACTTGTCTGGCGCTTGCTTCGTTTTGAGTCAGCGCTTACAGTAGCCACAAAGCTGAGCTGACAGTATCAACAGTATATCCAGAGAAGGCTGTATGGGGCAACTCATAAAAGTTTATCCCTGTGTATGAGGCCAGCACGGAGTACTATGTATGCACAATACAAAGATATGGTAGTTAGGGGTAGTGGTGGCGCGTTAATCAGAATAGTCTTCCGTATTGCAAGGATACTGCGAGAACGATGACTCGCGGTGGAACGGGACGGGCCAGCCGGTGCGGCTCACTGTCCAAGGGACGGTCCGAGCATTGACCTGTTGAAATGAAAGGAGGTTTGGTAATTTTTAGACGGCCTTAAAAATGGGTTCGTGGAAACGGCCTGGTACGGTTGAGCAAGTGTCCGGGAGAAAGCAAAAGGAAGCTCTCGGCTGATATAGGACAAAGCGTCTCCCGTCCTCTTCTAGGCATCTTGCGAAATTGCGACTACCCTGTTCTGCTAGCCTTTGTACCCATGATTAGCTCTATTTACAGTGGCTACGACTGGACAAAGTGGCACGGCTTAAATTATTGCTGGGGAGTTGGAGAATTTAGAACTACTCAATCTGCTGGGGAGCTTGCTACAGGTACATTGCATGCCGCTCTGGGTACATCAGCCAATAGCAAGGAAGCCGCAGCGGCTCCCTGCATCACTGCGCAGAGAGTTGCTCATTGTGAAACATCCAGCACACGGGCCGGTGCTATCAACTAAGGGCTGGCACTAGAACTCAGCAAAAAAGCTAAAAGCGGCATGATGCAAGACCGGTTTCTGCTCTCTCTAGCGGCCATGTGCAACCGCCAACTCTTCCGAGCGCGCCGTTCGTGATTGATGCCAACTGGCCGTCAGCTTGCCGAACTGAGGCATTATGGGTGGATGCTGCAATCAATGAGGGGAGCGGCTTCTTCATGCAACTAATTGGACCTGGATAATAGAAACCCAATATTTACTCGTTTCTTGACCGCATCGTTCTCAAGACGAAGCGGTCAACAGAATCCCTCGCAGTTGCTGCAAGAAGTATCTGTCTTCCTGGCGACTTGGTATTTGGTACCTGACTGTATGGAGTTCCCTCCAGGACGCTGAAGCTACACAATCTGCCCCGCTGTCAGTGGAGTTCATGCACAGGAATGGCGGGTAGTGTACCTTTGCTGACCTAGCTGGCCCCGAGAGCCCCCTACAAACTTATGTAGTACCCTAGGTTAGTACTACGGTACCCAAGCTGAGTTGGTAGGCAGCTAGGTACCTACTAGTACTAACGCGAGGCATCCCTATGCATCTGACGCCAATGTCTTACCGCCCGCCAGAACTGAGCTCCATGACGAACACTGGAGGGCCTCATCTCTTAGGCTGGCATAGGTAGTAGGTAGGTACTCCGTAGTAGGTACTGAATGACTTGCACCCACCAGCGCCAGCGCCGAGCGGGTTCAAAAGCCGGAATCGATGGGAACTTACATGGCGGTGACCAGATCTCCAGCGGAATCCGCGAGTTGCAGGGGAGGTTGGTCAACTTCCCACTTTCTACGAAGTCCAGTATGTAAGAACGACCGCAACTACGGTTTCTGCGAGTCTTGCGTGCTCCAAGGACGCTTGTCAAATCGTGCAGTTTGTGTGCTGTAGGATGTGGGAGGGAGGTGCGACAACATTCTACAGCAGTTGTGTCAGACTTGGCCGTCGACAGACAGTGTTACTGGCGAGCGGGTTACTGGCGAGCGGGAACGCCAGCCACACCCCTTGTAATTCCAAAGCCGCTTTTGAGTTACGCCCTCCTGCCTCCCCGGGTGGTTTACAGAGCCCAATAATAAGCAGTGGGAAGCTGAGCAGCACGATTGATAGTTAGGTACCTGCGACGCATCTGCCAACATGGAGTGAGGGGATCTCTTTTATGGGAAGGGGGAAAGGGGGAGCGAACGCTGCAAGTTTGCTAGTAACAAATCACTGTACCGAGCTACCACCACGGCTCGTAGTTATCAGGTTACTACCAGAAGTATTACGGAGTATGCAGCCCCTGATATAATGCTACCCGACATACGTACATTAGTACGGAAGTGGCGCAACAAATGACCTCTGCCTAAGTTGGTCACTAACAGCGGGTCTATGGTAGGCTAGTGTGAGTGGAGTGCGGAGCCCGCCATTCTTAATAATAAGTTGTTTGCTGATGAGTTTGGCTGGTATTAGCAGACGGGCCGGCGCCGCCCCTTCGCCCGCTGACAGCCCCGCCACAGCCATTCGAGGACCAGCTTCCAGCGGCGCTGTCCACTGTATTCGTACCAGCTGCTGGTATGTACTCTACCAAGTACCTCGTTAACAATCCAAATCTCGAAGACGCAACGGCTGTGGTACATACCTAACCGGCGTGTTTTGCATGCCCCAGGCTCATTTCAGTGCCATCATCGAGGTACTTACAGGCACGTTGTGGACCCTCCAAGCCCTCTGAATTCTGCCCCCGTATTGAGGGGTAGGTACTTGTCCACGGAGGCTCCGGTACCTGTGCAACGAACCAGCGCAGCAACAGTTGACCTAAACAGTACTAACGTCTGTCCTTCCAGCGGTCTTTCAACGCGGTCCTCAGTGGCCTTTTCAGTGGCCGCTCGCTGTGCTTTGCTGTCGTGCCCGCCCCTCGTTCTCCCTCTGTTGCCCCCTCCTCCCTCTGTTCCTTTTGCGCGCGCCGCGCCCCCTCCACTCTCCTCTCTCTATTTTTTTCTCCCACGTCTCTTGGCCCCCGCCTGGTCACTGGTGTGCCCCCGACTATCTCCCCCTCTCCCCCTCAAACTTTCTACTTCTACGTTGCTCCTCCATCTCCTCCCTCTGCCATACATCTCCAACTCATCTCACAATTCTTGCACTTACGGTCTTCCACCATCTGTGCCAGACCACCTCTACTAGGCATCAGCCGTTCTTTTCTAGAGGCCTTTTTGTCGCCTCCTATTTCAAAACCCCGAATATACCCAAATCACATAGTACTTCCATGACCAGAATATCTTCCTCCCAAATGACCAGTTCTACGATCGAGACCACCGTTGTCACACTTTAAACCCGACGGGAGCGCGTGCGCGAGCGAAGCTAGGAGTTGATAGCTTAACCCGCATACAGACGATATTCAACCATCGTTCTGCAAGACCTTCGACCTGAGGCCCCTGCGACAGCGTCTTCCGACAATCATTCACACTGCTGATCTCATCTTTTACTACCAAGACACACTCGACAAGGATACCGAGACGCAATTGCTTAATATGCCTGGAGCAAGCGTTGCAGTCTTACCGCCCCAAGCGGCATCAACGTCATCACGCAAAACTTCACTTGCGCCCGAACGCAAATACAAGTGCCAATTCTGCAACAGAGCTTTCAGCAGAAGCGAGCACCGAAGTCGACACGAGCGATCACGTACGTATGATCTTGCGTGCTTTGCACTGCCAATGGAGTGTCACGGAGCTTCCCTCGTAGACCCATTTACCCACCACTCAAAGCTAAAATTGTCATGCTTTTGTACACGGCTGACCATTCTTCTAGATACCAAAGAACGCCCTTTCAAATGCATGAAATGCAGAAGCACCTTTGTCCGGCGCGATTTACTTCTTCGCCATGACCGTACTGTTCATGCTAAAGATGGTGGTGTCCCGCTACATAGCGACGGAAAACGACGTTCTGGCCCAAAAACCCGTGGTATCGATGGTACCCCCAAGGCGTCCCTCGCAGCTCTAGATGCTTCGACCTTGGAGCAGATGGATGATGGCCCAGATGGCATATTTGACGTGCAAGCTGCTGCCATGCTTGTTGCCGATCTGCACAACAAGGCTACTGCTGCTATGCGCAGCGATGATTCCGCCTATGATGACACACAGTCCATGTCATACTCGCCTCGCACGTCTGCTGCGATGGAACCCGCAGTTACATATCCATCAGGCGCCATCGCTTTACCTCAAGTACAGTGGGAGAACTTCATGGCAGACGGCAAGGCCCATCCAATTACCCCTAGCGTTGCCGGCTCATTTGACTCTCATCGATCTTTCGCCAGCGATGCTACTCTGCAACCCCACTCAAGCCAGTTGCCCCCCATCGGCAGTCAAAATCCTCACAGTTTTGTGCCCGCTATCCAGTCCATGTTGAGATCCGCCTCCCATTCTGACGCAGGCACGCCCCTGAGTGCCACATTCGACTTAGCCCAGGCTGGATTCAGAGCCCCTCAACTCTCAGGAGATGAGGAACGCAACGCCATTCTTGATCTTATTCGCAGCCACGATCGAGAGAACGCTATCCCGGAAGGCTTCCGTCTCCCTGGTCTCGGCTCATTGAATCGGTACTTGTCAACGTACTTTGGTCTCTTTCATCATCACCTACCTTTCCTGCATCCTGCCTCGTTCCACCCGGCGCAAATATCACCTCCTTTACTTCTTGCAGTCTTAAGTATTGGAGCCCTATACGCATTTGACCAAGACCAGGCTTATATGCTTCACATCGGCTCTAAGGTGCTTGTCAACCAGTTTCTGCAAAATAAGGAGAACTTCAGTTCCCGCAAGTGCCCGCTCTGGACAATGCAGAGCTCCCTGTTGAACATGATTTTTGCCAGCTGGAGTGGTGATCCCAAGGGACTCGAATGGGCGTGCTCGATTAAGAGTCTACTCGCCAACATGGTTGCTGGTAATCGCTACGAGCTCAAGCTTCGCCAAGAAGCACGAGGGAACGCCAGACCTACACGGGTCGAATGGGTGGAAGATGAGGGCTGCCGACGCACCTACTACGCAGTCTATATCTTCTTTGGCCTGCTGACTCTGACTTACAACCATACTCCAGCAATTAGCTTCAACGAATTCGAGGATCTTCAATTGCCTGCAACGGAGGCTCTTTGGAACGTACCGGCTAATGATGAGACTGCCTGGCAAGATCATCTCAAGGCTCCAAACGCTCCTACGTTTTTGGAAGCGCACGACAATCTCTTCCAGGGTGAGACTCTTCAATACAGCGCATTTGCTACTCGCGTCATGATCAATGCCTTGTTTTTAGAAGTTTGGTATCACAAGCGAAGCCCCGAAGCTCTTCAGGATGTTGTTACTGAGTACAAGCTGCGCTTGGCGCTAGAAACATGGGACAAGTCTCTTGACCTTTGTGAGCCCGAAACAGTGAACGTTCCACTCAGTGCTCCGCATAAGGGACACCCCCTTATTTTCAATGCCAAGGCTATGTATCGAAATGCACGCGCTCGCCTCGAAGTCGACCTGAAGGCTGTACAAGAAGCTCTTCGCTATCACGACCCTTACGAAGTAGGTGCTGCCATGTCTCAAGCTCGCGATCGCGTAAAGCGAACAAGCGAGATGATTAAGGTCATCGAAGAATGCTACAACTGCATCGAAACCGCTGTCATGCAGGGAATTCGATGGGTTGCACGCACTTCACCTACAAACTGGAGCGTAGAGCATCCGCTGTGTGGGCTGGACCTCATGATCATTCTTTCGCTTTGGCTTTATCGTCTGGAACATGACGAGGAGCCGGCTACGCAAGAGGAACTGGCCATGTACAATAAGGTCAGGCAGCTATTTGTCAAAGACTTGGATGAGAGCTACATGTCGCAACTCAGCTCAATCGTAGCCCGACTGTGGGGCTCGATGCTCGATGAAGTTGTCGTTTGGGGGTAAGTCCAACGTCTATCTTGATGTATTTGTATTGACACGAGGCTGACTTCAATTCACAGAATTACCCGTCTTATGGGCGAATCCTTCAAACTACACTCACAAGCGCTCGTCGGCTATGTCGACGATCGCGAGGCTTCCTCAAATGTTTCCACCCCTTCAATGATCTCTCAAGGAGCGGATGAGGACAGCGTGTACTAAAATTGCGATGATTGAATGAATTTCCCTCTAGTGTTTCATTGAGGGTACCAACCCGTTTCCTTGGCATATACCTCTCTGCTTCTTCAGTACTTTCTTACCTGCCTTTATCATCGGCTAATCATTTCGGTCTCGGCGTCTTTTGGAATTGAAAGGAAATGGAGTCGATCTGCTTTGTTTGATCTTCTATTTGATTTGCCGATTTGCTTTCCTGTTGGAAAATTTCATTCGGTTTATTTTGATTTATATTTGTCTACGACACCTGAGACAGAGCAGGCCGGGTCGTTTGCTTAAATTGGCCTGTTTCTTTTTGTCATGCTTTGCTTCATGATTTTTTTTTTTGCCGGGCTAGGGAAGCTGCACGTAATATTGTGGGACTACAGGTACACTGGGTTACGAAGGGGAAGAGTTTGAATGATATACTGGAGCAAGAAGAGGGAAATGGCATCCTGACTATTCGCGGTTTCGCGAGCTAATTTCTGCAAAGGCAGCAGACTGATTGGCTGGTCCATGATGGAATGCCGAATTGTTTCCTCTCCTGTTCTACTACCTGCTGTCATCTTTTCTGATTTTTACTATTACCGTTACAGCCTATTGTCTTGTGCCGCATTTGCAGCATTTCATTTCATTTCATTTCATTTCCTTTGTTTTTTCTCTTCTTGTCTTCATTTCTGTCATACTACTCTCCTTGTGCAAGTTTGTCAGTACGCTCCTATCGTTTTTTGTCTTCGATTTTCTTCGAATTTTTTCTTTACTATCGGCTTTCAATTTTTTTTTTTTGCTTTGTCAACGGGCTTGGCAGCAAATAGCCCGGCGGCTATTTTGATGTTGACAATTGCCTTTTTCGGCACGATTTCACTATGAATCGATTTAGCCCGTTGCTCGTGTATAGATATTTAGTACCACATTGAATCAATAATATCGTTCTCTGTCATATCTTTGTTCCACTCGTCTTGATAACCCTGCTCTTATCCGCGATCGTAATGGTCTGTGTTATGTAGTTACACAACGGGCAGGTGCGAACATCCTTCTGCCGTTCCGAGCTTGCAAAGTGCCTTTGCTTCGGCTGAGGATGTCAGTACGGACCCGATCCTCCCCTCTTCACCTCTCTCTGTTATTCTGCCACAGGCAAGCTTAAGTATCATCCCTCGCCGCTGACGCTCATCGCGGCATTTACTAGGTCCTCGCGACATGGAAACAATAATGCACCACGCTCAGAAAACGAAAAAACAACTTGTCTTTGCCCTTTTTTCCTTTAATTACATCTATAAGGTATTGGCAACAGACTGCACCTGCGGGTTTGAAGTTAAACGCCCAAACGGCGGTGACGGGTGGCTATTCACTGAAGCAATTGAGACGGATTTCACTCGGCTTCAATCCATCACCTCGGCAAAAGACTGGCAACGACTAGAATTTAACGTTTCTGCTGAGACTGGAAGAGGCAGATATTCTAAGATATTTGCGCCAAACAACATCGCTGTTGGGCCAAACTTGGCAAACAAAGGCGCCTCGGAGCGGCATGCTGGGGTGGAGCTCTCCGTTGGTGCTACCATTGCCAACGGCGGAGTCCCGGTAGCTGAGATGGATACAATGCGTCAAGATATCTTATGGGGCTCGTTTAGAGCAGGTATGAAGCTGACAGCTGTAAAAGGCACATGCTCAGCTTTCTTTTGGGTAAGAAATTACGTCGCATAAGCCACGGGACAGCAGGCGACCGCGAGCTAATACGAGCACCTTGCATCTATTAGTACTTCAACGATACACAGGAGATCGACATGGAGTTTCTATCTATGGAATATAACCGGGAAAAAGGAACATACCCGGTGAATCTCGTAATTCAGTCCAAAGAATCGGCCGAGAGAGGCTATGATGCTAGTACTACGCCCATGTACAAGGTTGTAAACTTGAGCTTTGACCCTACGATCGATTTCCACGAGTATCGCTTTGATTATTTACCGGGTAAAGTTTATTTTTATGCCGACAGTACACTACTGGCAGAGATGAAGGGCCCCGAAATACCCGACCACGCTGGTCATCTCATTTTACAGCATTGGAGCAATGGCAACGCGAAATGGTCTGGTGGTCCTCCCAAAGAGAACGCCACCATGACTGTCAGTTATGTCAAGGCATATTTTAACTCTTCAGATACAAGGAAGCATGATAACTGGAAGGAAATATGCGTTTCTGGACGTGGCGGCGCATGCTTGGTGCCCAGCGGTACTCTTGCTGATGCGGCGAATGGCGGACAGTTTCTCAGTCCGAATCACACGTCGAATAACCGTGATGAGAGTCTTGCGACTACTAAAGCAGTCACAACAGGACATCTTTTGCTACCGTTGATTGGCTTCTTGTTGATATTGATAGTGGCTGATTAGGTGCACGAGATGTAAGACGCCTTTGAATGCCACTATGCACCTCTAGGTTGTTGGAATGCATGCATGCGTCTCGTTCAGCCACTTTGGCTGCTTGGAATTCCTGGCCGGGAAAACCAGCGAGGAATCAAACCCTTCGCGTGCTAGGGTCAGTGACGATAATATACCGAGTTTAGTTAATGAAACAGTGTGCTCAAGTGATCAGGAATTTGGATGCCTCGTTATGGTCATATGACGCTACATTACTGCGTGGGCCATCCGCAGTAGCCTAGTTCCCAGGTGCCCAGCCCAGGTACTGGTACTATATCATATTTGATCAGGACGACAGTGTAATCGACATAATAAATAGAGTTGCTAACACTGCACAGTGGCAAGGGCGGAGCATATGGATATATGGCACGGGAGCGATCAGCGGTGCACTGGTTCAGCAAGCATTCAAGTGGTTGATTGGCGCAATGGACACTGGGCGTCACTAGGAATAAGCACATAAGGATAATTTAATTTGTTGCAAGCTATTTAAAGGTGCCAATGCAGTTTTTGTTTTATTTTCTACAACTACGCAAAAGCCAAAACCCACATGTCCCCGCAAGCGAATGAATGGTATTGGCTTACTAGCTCAAACTAACAAGGAGACAAGAACAAAGCATCATTATTACGCATTGCACTCAAGAAGCGCCGCGGCAACCTGGCAGACAACTCGCTAGTCTAGCTTCTGGAAATACATATATATACATATATATGCACCTGGACAAGTGGCCCAGATTTACGGCTACTCCCATCCAATTGATCAAGGATCATCGTCATCATCATGCCAGGTACTCTCCAGATCGTGCTTCGCAACAGCACCGACGCAAGCAGCCTATACGCCCACATTACTGGCACATCAGATGATGGACTCTTCATTCTGTCGTCTGATGGCGTGACAGCATACCACCCACCGAGCCCAACAGCGACGCTGCAGCCCCTGGGTGCGGACTGCGCCATCAACATTGGCGGTAACGGCCAACAAAAGACTGTGGCTATCCCCTACGTCTCTGGTGGCCGCATCTGGTTCTCCAAGGACAAGCCACTGACCTTCTTTGTCAACCCCGGCCCGGCCCTCGTTGAGCCGTCGGCGCTCAACGTCACGGACACCAACTACCAGCTAGACTGGGGGTTTGCCGAGTTTACGTTTAACCGCAGCGAGCTTTACGTGAATATCTCATTTGTCGACTTTGTGAGCCTCCCAGTGTCGCTCCGCCTCGAAAACTCTAGTGGTAAGATTACAACCGTCGCCGGTATGCCCAGCGATGGCCTCGACAAGGTCTGCCAGGCTCTGATGGTACAGGGCCAAAAGGACGGCAGT
Organism: Zarea fungicola; assembly: GCA_900169235.1. Taxonomy (NCBI): domain Eukaryota; kingdom Fungi; phylum Ascomycota; class Sordariomycetes; order Hypocreales; family Cordycipitaceae; genus Zarea; species Zarea fungicola. The sequence continues at coordinate 78,190 of FWCC01000546.1, read as the reverse complement.
GGCTGGGATAAGCTCGTCATCCGATCCCCCTCGGGTCAGTTCCTGCGAGCTCTCAGCCCCAATGCGGGAAGCGTGCTCGTGCCGGGCCTCTTGCAGGGCTACTACGCCAACTACGTGAACGCCGTGTGGGCCAAGTATGCCAACGAAGATCTCACGGTCAACACACAGTTCACCTGGGGCGACGTCAAGGGCCGCGTGAACCCTGGCAGCGGGCTCCTCGACTTTGGCGCCGCGGGCGTCTTTGGAAAACCTTCTGCTGCCGACATCTTCTCGTGCAACTCGGGCCCATTTGCGCACAGCGCCAGCGCGACGGACGAGTCGCTTAACATTGGCGCGCGCCTGGCTGCGGCGCTGAACCGCTCGACTTTGCTCATCAACAGCAACCAGCCCGAGGGCGAGAACGTGGCCACTTACTACGAGAACGATGTTACCAACCATTTTGCGCGCATCTGTCATGAGACCAGTGTCGAAGGCCGCGGGTATGCCTTCCCCTACGACGACGTTGGCTCTTCCCACGGCGTAGACCAGTCTGGTTTCCTCAATGACCCCCAACCCAAGACGTTGACCATTGTCGTCGGTGCTCCTCTGTTGTAAACAGATCGTTTTGCCCCCCACCCACACTACTCTTATGGAGCGTTATCGTGAGATAGCCAAAAGAGAAGGAGGCAAACCCCACGCTAACCACCAGCGACTTGATCCACGTTTTTCTGCCTGTTCATCGCGGAACATGGATGGCGCCGGAGCGACTGCCGGACGGGACTACGGGATGATGGGATGCTCACCAAGTGGTAACTACACGACCTTTCCAGAGCTAATATCATACGAGAACCGGGCCAGACAAGGGGTTCGGCAATTCCTAGTTCGAATGGGGCAATACATGTTTCTATTCTCGGAAATTTGCGGCTCATTTGTGGTGGGTGCGCATCGTACTTTTTAAGATTCTGGGGGATGTGCGGTCCAAGTCAGCCTCGGGGATGTAGACTGTTGACACAGGGATTTATTAGACGATGTTTGTGGTCTCATATTTTCAAGCCTGGCTTTGAATGCGGACTCTTCACCCCTCCCCTTTTTTTTTATGAACTATTTAATTTGATTTATTTGATTTAATCGATTTTGCCTTCTCTTTCGTTTCGTTTTGTTTCAGCTTATTCTTGGGAGGGTATGCATTGCGGACAACTCTAGCCCTTTCCGTCAACATATTGCTTACTTTCGCGAGTACATGAAAGCTTCACATATACCGTAGATAGTTTCTTTTCAATCAAACCCTATCCACCGGAAAAAAAAAAGTGTTTTGTAAGCAACCCCCAGAGCGCTGTGGATGTATTTCTAAGTTGTGTTAGATGGTAAAAAGGAACGACGACCATAGATACACCGCGTCTTTCAACACTGCAAACCTTCAAATCAGGTTATCGAGCCCGCCAAGCTGAAACTATGTAAGCCGTATACATTAACTAAAGCCGTCGTTCCCGTCGTTCCTGTCGGTTTGCCGTGGGGCTGGCTAACGTGGCGTCGGGGGGGTGGTTGTCTGGCGGGCCAGTATTCTACGGCATTGTCTGGCCAGTGACACAAAAAGGTAGAAAACTAACGTATGCACCTAAAATTAGCTTAATAGAGCTTTATGTACAAAGGTTTCGGTATGAAATTTATTTAGCTCACGGCTACAACATAAATGAAATAAAGGACAGTAGGCTGATTTGCGAACCTTGTGGCAGACTGCCAACTTGCACCAAAAAAATTGGTTTCCTTTTATGCGACCTTTTTTCCCCAACACCCAACAGGAGCTGGGATGGACTCCCTTTAAAAATGCAAAACAGTGCAGCAAAACCAATGAGAAACCTCTACTAGCGTCAGCGTTGCGCTCAGGGATTCAGGGCGGGAATCGTTTTGAACCATAATGATTATATTATCAAGGTGCTTCCATGGGAGCCGCAGAGATACCGGTAACCTGTGGCTTGGTTTGGAGGCGAGTTACGAGGTGGTGGTTGGTCGCAGCTGAGATGGCACAGTGCTGCTCCAGAAGCATTATCCAAAATGGACGAGATTTACCATTCACCATTCACAAAGCTTCCACCCAGAGTGGCAGGCTTAGATGCAGAGTCGCTTCTCCGTTATACTGGGTATCAAGCGAAAGTTTTAGACCCCGACCAGGTTCTTTTTGACGCTAGTAATCCTAGCAAGAAAAATAGAAGTACCTAAGTAACAAATAAGAATCTAACAGAGAAAATAAAATATAACATAGCATAGTAAAATATTTTTAAAAATAGAAAATAAGAATTTAATATGTATAGAATCTAATTTATTTTACCTATATTTATATTATTTTATTAAGGTAACTAAATAGCTATTATATATCTCTGCTCTACTTCAACGCACTTTCTTTTGGCGCAACTTTGTGGGCTAGTACTTACTGGGGTTTAAAACTTACCCATCAGACGTAGTAGGTACCATGTAGATGGACACCTGGGACAAGGGTGCAGGGCAGTTTGAGCAAATTGAGGTGGGATAGCTGGTTCAGTCCAGGTCTCTGTATGCCGAACTGGCAATAGTCACTTCAATGAAACGTGTCGACAGCAAGACGGATAAATTAAAGTGACATATCGGTTGTTAAAATACGGGGGCGTTGCATCACGCCTTGCGTTGACCTGCCATTCTGGCGCCGCCGCGTTGTTGCAAAGGAAAGCCCTATCATGATTTCCGCCTATCAGTGTCACTGGGTTGCAATGGAAGGCGCATCAAAAGTGCTTTGAGCTCACTTGGTACGGCTGTCGCTGAGGGGTGAGGGGGAAGCCAAGCCCAACCGTTGGTGGTTATTATTAGTACGTGGCCCGCCCCTGGTAGTGAGAGCCACCACATCAATTTCTTTGACATTGTGGATAGAACAGACGAGCAGCGGACTGAATCAGAGGGGCAGAGAGGGCGGTTTTTTACTTGTGGGTAAAATAAGTACAAATGCTAGTGCCGGTAGTACATAATGAAGAGAAGAAAAAAAAAGATTACCGAAAATTTTAAGACAGCGTCGAAGATGGAAACGCCAGACTCCACGAGGGGAGCGAGCGGAGATGGTGAAGAAGCAGTGTCAAAGAATGTTCAGCCGCATGCCATTTTAAATGAGCAATAAGAAATGTCAGCCATGACTGGGACTATGACCTTGGCTGAGTATTTTCCAAGTAGATTATGGATGGCGGATTTTTTTTTTAGTAAACGGCAGGATGGAAATGACATGGCATAGGCTAGGACCCTAATAACTAAGTAGTCGGATAAGATGACAGCTCAACGGGGCTGCATCTACTGGGTATGTGGTGACACGATGCTACCAGTATTGCAGGGCCTCGGGAACTTTTCCCTTGCAATCCTCCAATCAACCAACCTTGTATCTTGTGTGTGAGCATGAGCGTAGGTGTGAGTGGAGAGGCGAGGCGAGGCGGAATGGTTTGTTCAGGGAGTCTGGCGAGACTGTCAGGCAGCAAGAAAGCGAGGCCATAGAGTAAGTAAGTGTACTGGTAACGTTATGTACATACTGTACCAGTAGAAGCTATGAAGCTCTCACCTTTCAGGGTCAAGCTTTCAGCCCTGTCTCCACAAGACGGGGGGCAAAGTGGGGGACTGGGGTTTTAGGGGGGCGGCACATTAGATCGTGCACGGACTGAACATTTCGTCGGATATCCGACTGTCTCATTGGTGCAGAGTACATCTGGTGGGCAAGAGAGCAAATGCCCTTGATCCTTTTTTTGCCTATTTGGTGTCTGTGTTTTAACATTTTGTCTTATATTGACATTGGAGACGCGACCGCCTGCCGAGCGAGAGCCTGCGAGCAGCGTCCACACACCCACCAAAAATCAAATGGGGGCTGGAAATCTGGCAGGGCCACTGCCTGCCGCGTTGTGGCCCGTCGGTAGAAAAAAAAAAAAGAAAAAGCGGGAAGTGGGAGTGAAATTGGAGCAAAAGGTCTTTTTTCTAAAAAGTAAATAAATAAATTCAAAAAAAAAAAAAGAAATAAAAAATTAAGCAGCCGAAATCGACTTGTTCGCATTGGAATTACCACATTAGAGAGGGAACTACGCATGCGGCAGGCAAACTGTTTGTTGGTGTTGTATCTTTGGGGGCGGTTCCGGCGTTGCGACTCTATTACGACACTACCGTCTAATTTCCAGGAATTTATTTGTTTTCCGGGTATGACGATTGATAAGGATTCACAGTACTCGGTACTTTTTTTTCGCATTAGTACCTTTTCTTCCTTGGTCATGCAACCAAAAGAAGGACCCGATCGTGTCTCTGAAGGACGGAGCTAGGTGCTGAAAGAAGAGGCTCCAGGTAATCCATTATAAGTATCTTTTACTTACCTACCTTAGCGTACGGAGCAGGTACCACCACGGTCGAGATAGTTAGCCTGCCTCATCTCTGCAGAGGCGCGTTATGTAGATACATATCTTGGTACAGTACGTAGGTACTGGCCAAGGATGGCTCGTGGGCTGAGGCTGTCGACTGCTGCACGCCAGCTTGTCGGTCTACCAGTCGGCCGTCGGCCGTCGGCCGTAGCCAAGACCGACAGCAATAGTGATGCATTTTCGCAACCATTACATGACCAATACTTGGTACGATTTAGTCTCTATTACCTACAAAAGCTGTCGAGTGGTGCAGGTCGTGTCGCCCAACCGTGCAGTAATTGCTGCAGCTCAAAGGCAAACAGACATTGTTCTGTGTCTATATCAGTTAATACTTTTAATTGCTAGTAGGGTCTCTCCAGTGGGCCAACGTGCCTCAAGGAACAGTGGAGTTCATTATGGAGGGACTCCATATCAGGCGCGTAGGTTTGGTACTACAAGTAACAATCTACCTAAGGTAGTACTGAGGTAACACTACCTTTAGTAGCATAGCGTCCGTAGTTAGCTGGCGTGAGGTACCGAGGACAGTGGCGACACCGCAATGTATAGCGGACTAAACGGCTCAAGCTAGCGTCCATCCCACCTGCAACTGCTTCGCTGCAAATTTACCTTATGCCCCCCCCCGGCCGAACCCAAAACCCCAATACATATATCCCACCTCTTGGGTCACTTCGTATCTCGCGTTCTCTTCTTGTCCTTCACCAACCGCCCGACAGCTTCCAAGATTCAGATTCATTTTGTTGTTGGCTTCTCACTTGGTACTTCTTACACCCTTCGTTTTGGATTGATTCTGCCTTCGCAGTCCATCTACACATTATCGACTGTGTTTCCTCGTCCACCGCCCGACTTACACGCGCATACCACCCCTCCTCGACATACTTCACCCTCAACTCCTGTCAGCATTGGGTGGCAAATACAAAGGACTCGCGAATCTAGAAAGATATTAATAAAATCCACAACTGGAATAGTCTTCTTCTTCTCTTTGATATTTATTTTCGGCCATCAAATGCCCCATCGGCTATCCCCTCCTGTCTGACTTACAAGGGGAAGCGGCAGCAAACGTGCGAAACGCCGACCAGTTTTCTCAAGCAAGCTGCCTTGTCTCCCATTATCCTACCATTGCTCTACATGGTCCCAAAATATTCGTCTGGAAAGAACAATCTCTCTACTATCCTGTACATGACATAATGGTCTACTGCGGCAAGCCTTCCAAGGGCTGCTCCAACTGCCGCAAGCGCAAAGTCAAGGTTCGTGAAACAGCTTGCAACCCCCCCCCCCGGCCGCCTGGTTACGGAATTTGATTAAACGAATAAAACACAGTATATATGTGACTCTAACTGAATCTTGCATAGTGTGACCAAGGTGAACCTCACTGCGGGCAGTGCAAAAAGAGACAGTTGCAATGTCCTGGCTACCGCAACCTTGTCGACCTCATGTTCCGCGACGAGAGCGAGCACGTCATTGAAAAGGCTACCACATATCGAAAAAGATCCGATGCGAGGCGCAATTCCCCTGGTCCCTCCTCTCCTTGTAGTTCTGACGGTTCCGCATCCCCGGCACTGTCAGCAACCCCGTTAAGCTGGAAGGAAGCGCAGACTACGTCCAAGTTCTTACCGACCAGAGCGAGGCGGCGAAGGGCCTCTCCACCCGGGGAGCAGAGTTGGCTCTGTCACAAGCAACAGGAGATGCTGCTTGGAAGCAACGTACAGAGAAACGTCAATCCCGAGCTTTTTCTGCCATGCGATTCCGTGGACTCGTTCCACGAACGCGGCATGGCGTTCTTCTTCTCCCGACATGTGGCCAGAAACGACGTCGGTTACCAAAGTTACGACTTCATCTATGACGTGTGGAAACCCCCCAACAACCCCAGCCCTGAAAATCAAGACAGCATCGCTGCTGGCGTCGTTGCGATTGGCTTGGCCGGCCTCTCCAAGGTCACTCGCTCCACTGAGATGATGACCATGGCCCAACAAAGCTATGGAGCGGCATTGACACTCACAACGGCGGCTCTCAGCGACCCTACCGAGGCCATCAAAGACACTACCATGCTATCCGTTCTTCTTCTTAGCACATACGAATTTGTGTCTGGGAATACTCCTCAGACAATGGAGGCTTGGCAAAAGCACGTCGATGGCGCCGCGGCTCTTGCCACGCTTCGAGGCACTGACCAGTTCACGACGACTGCAGGCTGCAAAATGTTCCAGATGCTCTGCTACAGTGTTCTTCTTAGCTGCATGCGGTCAGGAATCCCTGCGCCGCCGGTTATCGAAGAGTTACGCAACAAATCGCTGGAGATGGGAAAGCTGGACAACACCAACAGGCGGCTCATAGACCACATGTTTCGGACGACGACTCTCCGGCACCAGATCAAAACAGGCATGATACCCGGACGAGACGAGATAATATTCGCCCTTGCACAATGTGATGCTGAATGGGCTATTCTAGCTTCCGAGCTGCCTGAGATTTGGAGATATCGCAACATACGGCTCCCCGCCACACACCCGACTGCTATGCATCGCAGCTGCCACGTTTACCCCGGCATGATCTCTGCCATTACATGGAATGGTATCCGCTCCACGCGTATGCTCCTCCAAGAAGCCATCATCGAGCAGCTCTGTCACAATGTAAATGACGAGTCGTATCTTTCCATTTGCGACCAAGAGGCCCTCATTCATGCCATCAAGACACACAACACACTGAGCGACGCTATTATTGCCAGTGTGCCTCAATTCTTTGGTACTGTTAGATGGGAGGACTATGTTGCCGCCACCGGCGATGATCTGAGCCCCACTAGCACGTCTTCGGACATTTCCATCCCCGATCTGTCCTTGTCCGACTCCCAGCAACCGGAGCCTGTCGTGACGCCACACGAGGAAGTGGTCGGACGCCAAGAAAAGTCTACCGTTGAAGTATTGCCTTCTCTCTTTGAGCAAAAGAACCGACCTCTCGGTGAGCTGTGGTACGATGTGGAGCGCATCATGACTCTCGCCGCTTCCTGCAACTCGATTGTCTGGCCGTTATACAATATCGGCATCTCACCCAACTGCTGCGCCGAGAAGCGATCCTATGTCCTCAACAGGCTCATGGCTATTTACGAAGAGACTGGGTTGGAGAATGCTTTGGAAGTGGCAGAGACTGTCCGGCAGAAAATGACCGAGTATCGTACGCAGGGTTGCCAAGCTGTTGCTGCCGAGGCTGCCTTTACTGACCCGGCTTTGGTTTCTTTAGACATTTAGATGACTACTGGCATGACTATTTTCTTTTTCTATACTGTTTTGGATTGGTCTAATTTGGATTCAGTAACGTCGCTTCAGCCTCAGGACAGGCAATAACGTTCTCCAGCGATTGATGACTACACATCAAAAGCAAAAGAATAGCATAGGTATTTGTTTGACGGACACACACATCTAGGTACATGAACAGCTCTGTATGATGTAACGAAATTTAGTAAATGATAAAATTGCATCATCCAAATCTGGTCGCCGCTGTAACGTAACCGAGACACGATAGAACAATAGAGCTAATTGCGACCTACATTAATCTCTCCTCTGTGGTTTTATTTAACGGTGGACAGATTATGCCCGTAATTGACCTTGATTGTAATTTCAGGCCTGTGGAAGCTTTTCCTGATTATCGGGTATCGCCTATTCTATATGCATACATAATACATTTCGGACCACGTTTTCTCAGTTACCTTCTCACCACCCATCAAAGTTTCCAAATCCTCCATTCCCACGCATCTTTTTCCTCGCCGGCTCAGGTTCCGACCATTCCGCCACTCCCACCCCTTCAGCGTCCACTACCGGTGCAGCACCACTGCCCGCAGCCTCTTTGAGATACTTGCCCACCGTATCCTTCGAGTCTGTCGCCGTCACCGTGCCATCAGCGCGTATCCTCTTACCCGTCCAGGTAGTCTTGTCCGCATCTTCTCCGCCCTGCCGCTCCACTTCCAGCTTGAGTGCCTCATCACGCTCCTTCTTGTTATGCTGCGCCTGAAACTCGGCAAACGGATCGACAAAGACGACCACATCCCTAATCACAATCTTGTGCAGGGGCCGGTTCGACCCATCCGTCGGCCCATCTTCCATCTTGGCCAGCACGTCGAGCCCAGACACAATCGTGCCAAAGATGGTGTGCTTGCGGTCGAGGTGCGGCACCGCTTTATATGTAATGAAGAACTGGCTCGAGTTTGTGTTTTTGCCCTTGTTGGCCATGGACACGACGCCTCGCGCGTCATGTGTCTTGGGCCCATCAAACTCATCGTCAAAGTACTTGCCCCAGATGCTCGCACCGCCTCGCCCTGTTCCTGACGGATCTCCTCCTTGAATCATGAAATTCGGTATATTCCTGTGAAATGCCACGTCCTTGTAGTAGCCCTTTTGGGCGAGCTTGACAAAGTTCCACACTGCCCGTGGCGCAGTGTCTGTGTGTAGTTCCATTGTTAAATCTCCCAGGTTCGTCTCCAGTCGCGCATAGCCTTTGGAAGTGACGCGTTTTGGCTTGAGCATAAACTCCTCGTCCGTCAGCAGCGCGCGCTCGCCGCTGGTCTCTGGGGTCAGGCCGGTGCTCGTGAAGCTCGCCGCCGCTCTGCCCGTCGTGTAAGTGGCAGCCATTGCCGCCAGATTCTTTTCCTTGATCATGCCCTCCCGCACCACGGCCGACACGGCACCACCACCGCCGCTCGTCTTGGCCAGAGCGCTTGAACTGCGATTGACGTCAGCGCCCGCTTCTCGAGCTTTGCGCGCTTTTTCGACAGCAGCCCTGGCCTTGAGCACCTTGCCCCCCATGCTTCCCAGTGCTCCGGCGTTAATGCCGCTGGCATTGCGCTCCTCTTCCTGGTCCCTACTCATCAGCGCGCCCTCGCCATCCTTGAGGTATTTGAAGTGGTCCAGGTTCCTGCTCGCCGCCTTGTGCGGATCCTGCAGGGTTATTATATCGGCGCGCGTAAATGGCTCGTTGTCGAGCAGGTCCTGCCACATCTTGGCCTTGATGTTCATGCGCTCGACCGTGTCCCACGCAAAGACGTTGGCGTAGGTGCCATGGCGTAGGGCGACAATGTGCGTGTTGTCGGTAAACACTTTATACGTGACGGGATCGACGAGATCGCCCTGATCATCGCTCAGGCCTGCGCCTCTTGAGTCGCTCTCGGCGTTGCGCGCAAAGTTGAGTTTGAGGAGGTCGCGCTTCTGCAGAGGTTTACCGTCGACGGGGTTCTGGTTCGGGTGCTTCTCCAGCCAGGCGCCAATGACCTCGACATCAAATATAGTGCCGTCTGGGGTACACACGGGGTTCTTGAATGGCTGCAGGCTGGCAGCGCAGAAATTAAAAGGGAGTTTGCGAAAGGGGACGCCGTTTTTGCCGTTGCGCGATGCGGCACCAGCACCGACACTGGCAGAGTAGGCATCGGAGGAGGACCACTCAGAGTGGGTGATCTGTGGAGTCGCGTGTCAGTAAGTGCCAAGATTTAACAGTTAGAGGTAGCAGCCAGTCTTACGTATAGTTTGTCCGTGCCTTTGCCCATTGTGACGGATTGGCTGATGTGGTGAACAATGGATGGGAAGCGGCGGTTATGTCACTGTCGCGATCAATTTTTTGGCGGGCGCTCTGTTATCGATTAAATGTTGGTACAAGTCCACCTTCTCCCTTCGTTAACTGCCTAGCTAGCTACTAACTAAATTAGTGAAGTAACTTTCCTTGGTACCAAGTTGCTGGTTGGTACATGTAGTGGGAGGTTTGTCTGACCCACTACTAGTAATGCTGCTCTTCGCACCACCGCAACGTGCTGCTGTTCATCCACTTCGTCTTCGCATTGGGAAACTGCCACATCTCTCCATCCCCATTTCATCCGATTGCAGCAGCTGCCATATGCGACCAGCCAACTAGGATACATCCATCGCCGTAGACATCTTGATTCAACGCCTTCTACGCAATCAGCTTGATTGATAGTGTCCGCGACCCTTTACAACTCTGCAAGACACCTTGGCATGAGCTTCCGAGCTTCTTAGCAGTTCGAGCCATCACAGGCCCATTTAGCGCTGCGCCACCAGCGACGACAACGACCTGGATCTCCCAGCATCTCGCTCGCCAATCGCCCATAGAGTTGCAAACCTCGACACAAATCTGTGACGCAATAGCAGGATACGGCCATGAGGTCTTTACTCAGCTGTATTGCACTGGGCGTGTCCCTCTTCACGACAGCCCTGGCGCTGGAAGTCGGCATAGTAACGGCACCCGAGATGACGACTGCTAGGGGCTACGCAAGCTAACATGTCGCCAACAGAGCCAAAGGGGAGATCAGCAACAATTCTGCGCTGGTATATTATCAACACAACTTTGGCACCTTGGAATCGGAATTGACATAAAGCGCAGGCATGTACAGCAAGAAGTCGTGGGGCGGTCCCGTCGATCCCTTTATCCTCGTCAAGTTTTTAAACAATACCCTCCCGGAAGGCGACGACCCTACAGTCAGCCTCTTGATATTCGAGTGGAAAGATAGAAAATTCATTGGCGTGCCTAACGGAGAAACAGGCGAAAATGTACGATGCGCCACTTAAGCTTTAGCATTCAGCATCCCAGCTCGCTAACAAATGGCCTTCTCCCTAGGACCTTATACCTTGCAACCAAGACTATGTCAACAGCGGTGCTTGCAACTCGACCGATTTGGGCGAATTCGTTCTGGCGCACAATGCAACCGACAAATCAAGAGCATTTATTCTTTCCAAAGCCATCCATCTCAAGAGTGCAACTCCTGTCCGATACAGCATCAAGGAGACTGGCTACTATTGCCTGTTTACTATGGGCTACAACATAGAAAACTATGAAGCTGTGGCTGAATTTCGAAATGCGTATGGAGAAATATCTGCTACTCAAATCCCCAAACTTCCTTTCTACGGTGGCATGAGTATTCTCTATACGCTGATGGCGGTGTACTGGGGCTTTCTTTACTACCAGCATCGTCACGATATTCGTAAGTTTGCTTCGTTGGTGCAATACCTTTGACGATTCCTGACAAATTGCAGTCGCCGTCCAAAACTATATTACCGCTATCCTGGTCTTTTTGGTGGTTGAGATGCTCATGACTTGGGGTTTCTACGGTTAGGATTCTATAAGCAGACAAGCCCTGGCACAGATGACGCTAACAGTTTCCAGATTTCCAAAATGTGCACGGTTCAAACGCCGGTGCCAAGGCTTTCCTCATTGTCGTCGCGATTCTCAATGCCGCTAGAAACTCGTTTTCATTCTTCCTGTTACTCATCGTGTGCATGGGATATGGTGTCGTCAAGCCAACCTTGGGCCGCACCATGGTCTATATCCGGTATCTGGCTGCGGCGCACTTTATTTTTGGCCTTGTTTACGCCATTACAAGTCTGCTTCTCTCCCCTGAGAGTGTCGGTAGGCAAATTCTCCTACCCAGCCAGCTGATGGAGTTACACCATTAACTTGTTACTATAGGCCCATTTGTCCTTCTCATTGTCCTCCCTCTGGCAGCAACACTGACTGCATTTTACGTGTGGACGCTCAATTCCCTCAACTTCACGCTCAAGGATCTACGGGAACGCAAACAACACGCTAAAGAGACCATGTACAAGAAGCTCTGGTGGTGCATCCTCGTCACTGTCGTCGTCATCTTTGCCTTCTTTTTCCTCAATAGCTTCACGTTTGCCTCGATCAACGATATCAACTTCGTGCCCAACCATTGGAAGACGCGCTGGTTTATCCTCGATGGCTGGCTTAACATTGTCTACCTCGCCGATGTTGCTTGGGTTGCATACGTCTGGCGTCCGACTGCCAACAACCGCCGTTTTGCCATGAGCGACGAGATTGCGCAAGACGATGATGGCAACTTCGAGATTGGCGAAATCGGCATGCCTGGCGATTCGGACGATGAAGAGGATGAAGAGGCTCAGGTCGGCAGCAGCAAGGCCACTGGCGGTAGCACAGGCGCTGCTGCTCCTGCCTACGCCGGCCAAACAAGCGGTATTACCTCCGCTTCCGGCGCAGCTGCTGCAGTCCAGAAGTCTGCCCGCAATGTGCCGCGCGACTCCATCGATGGCGAGACCATCTTTGCCGTTGGTGAGGACGGTGACAGGTTTTCCGACGATGAGAGCGACGAGGATGTTAAGCTGGTAAAATCAAAATGACCAAGGTAAAACTAATATATTCCATTTGCTGGCGTTTGGTCTTTCTTGATGGTGGCCTTTTTGGGCTTGCTGGTGGTGCAGATACGGCAGGAAGAGTATAGAAATGCAAGATGGATGAATCGCTCATGTTACAAAAAACGACAGCGTGCACCTCCCTCTCTGTGCTTCTTTTGAGATCTTTCACGGGTCTTTCTTGAATGTGGTAGCTTGGTTTCTATGCTAGACAGTATCATACAATCACACTCACTCTGATGGTTTTTGTCATCATTTGCCCCAGCTGCTCCCCTACGACACAGCATGTTTAATTAATACAGCGGTGCAACATCTATAATGTTGTATTGCTGCAATTCTCGTTCGGTTCCGTTCGAGCTCTCCTCCTTTTGTACCTATCTCAACTGCTCACATCTCCACCAAATCCAACTGGTCGTCTTTGACCCCCATTCTCGGGTAAAATGGCCAGTGCCTTGTACACCTTGCCCATGCCACTGGGCCCACGGTCCACCAGCCGTTTGCAAGCTTTATCAATGGCCTCGGCCGCTTCTTTATTGGATCCTGCGCCTTTGGCCAGAGCGGCGGCACGCTCCCGCATGCCCATCAACTCTAAGAAATCAGCTTGTGAGATGGGGCCATGTACTTCGACGCCGTCGCTTGACAGTGTCGCTGCCTCGGCAATGGCGGTAAAGTCGACGTCGGCACTGAGATCTACGAGACCGGGCGACGAGAAGGGGTTGACGATTTTATGGTGGCGGATGCCGCGGAGAGAGTTGATGGGGATAGAGTCGGCGGGACCGTAGTCGAGGATGAGAGCCGCGCCGCTTGGTGATGATTTGGGATTCTTGTCCGTGCCACCGATGCGGGCCGCGAAATCGGCTGCATAGAGTGCCGCGTCAGGACATACTTCGACAATAGCACCCTCTGTATTCTTCAGCCTGCGGTAACGGGGAGAGGATTCCGGCAGGTAGCGAGAATGCCTCGTAGTTCCGGGGGAGAGCGTGAGCTGAAACTCGGCAGGCGGGCCATCGGGGTTGAAGCGATAGTTTGACGACGATGACTTGGCGCTACTGGTTCCCGGTGCGGTTGGTGATACCATCATTTCGCGCCATTCCATCTTCGGCGGCGCGGCATCTGCCTCTACCCCAGAAGCGCTCGGGTTTGGCGCTGGCTTCGCTACAGCTTTCGCAGTTTGAAAGCTGTGAATTGGCAAGGCATCGAAAAACTCGTGGGCGATTATGAATGGAGTTTTGCTTGCTTCTAGGACCTGGTTAGAGCATCCGGACCGATTGACGTCCTTTTGGCCAACTCTACCTTGCGGGACAGATTTTATAGTTTGTGTCCAGACAATAGGGAGTCCATTGTACTTCCCCGTGCTGTGATAACCAGCTTTTGACTCTGTCGACGGTGCACCTCGGCCACAGAGCAAATCCTTCTGAGCCGACCTTAGTTCCGGGCTGGCCTCAACCATGTAGACCGCTTCTATGCTGTTCGCCATGGCGGGAAACCGAGAAATAGTCTATCAGCGGGCGTTAGCAAATTCCATCATCCATCAACCCGTTTTGAGATCTCTTACTCTAAGCACATCATCCATGAGAGTGCCTCTTCCAGGGCCAACTTCAATCAGCTGAACGCCTTCATTTGGCCTACCTTGGCTCATCCACTCAGCAATAAACCACACACCAATCAGTTCGCCAAAGATTTGCGAAATCTCGGGGGAAGTGACGAAATCGCCCTTTACACCAAACTGGTCTCTGCCTTCTCCAATAGCTCCAGTATAGTAGCCTCCAACATCGCCAGTCAAGCACATGCGCATGAAGCTTGCCAGGGGGACAGTCCCGGTAGTCCGCACCGAAAGTCAGCCTCTGCCGCCAGATTCGCATAAACAAAGGATAGAATGACACATACGGAAATAGCTTCAAATAGTTGCTTAGACAATGGCGTAGACCATCGCTTCTCGTCCTGTCGGCGCAGGATGGAAGAAGAGAAACATTGTGTCGCTCCAAAAGGTCGCCTTGAACAGGCGAGAGCTAGCGATCGCTGAGCCAGAAGCCGGGACGGCACAGCCACAGCACGGCGCATTCTGATTCTTTGCCAAAAAATGGCTTGATAGTAAATACAAAGTCACAGGCCGATATGGAAGAAGTTTTGATCCGTTGTAAGGCTCAGTATGGGTTCGTCGGAGTAGATGGTGCTTTTCATGTAGCTCTGCAAGCTTGCAGTCTTGGGGGCTGCACTGAAGCGTCTCGCGCCCCCACGATAAGATTAGCTGCTGCAAAGAACCTCGAACAAAGCTCCACCAGCTTATTTCAACGTTGAACCTCTCAACTTTTACAGAGGGTAAAAGGCATTTCCATTGACCGAATCGGCGACCGAACGCTCTTCGACATCATTTCGGAGAGGCTCTGGAAGCTTACGAAAATCCCCGTGCCGAGTAATCACGAGCCAATACTACCTTGTTCATATAGCAAGCCTACTGGAGGGGAAGAACATAGCGCCACCGCGGGTGCGCAACATTGGAGAAGCCATGCCTGCGCCGGGCAAGTCGAGGTGGGTCGATGCGGAGGAAGACGCCGAACTGGAGGCCAAGATTCGGCGTGAGAAGGAGAAGAAGCGACAGAACAAAGCCGAAAGAGCCCGCAGACTCGAGGAAGGGAGGCGAGTGGCCGCAGAAGCTGCACGTGCCGACGATGGCAACCACGATGATCGCCCTGTGAAACGCCGCAAGCTGACGCCGGATTCGAACTCTCGCGCAGGAGACACCTCAACTACGAGCGATGATGGGTCTCCTGCCAGAGTACTACGTTTCCAGACCGGTACATGGGGTCGCAGCCGCAGCGTGGAGGAGTACGATAAGCTCAACGACATCGAGGAGGGCACATATGGCTGGGTCGCACGCGCAACTCAGCGTGCCACTGGCAAGGTAGTCGCCTTGAAGCGTCTAAAGCTTGATCCTGCGGACCGCAGCGGGCTACCGGTTACAGGACTACGAGAGATACAGATTCTTCACGACTGCAAACATCGCAATGTTGTTGCTTTGGAAGAGGTTGTGGTTGGCAGCAAGGTGAACAAGATGGATAAGTACGGACCTATCCCTAATCTATCTTATATCAAATAATAACAAATAATAACAAATATTCTATTAGCTCAATTTTTCTTGTCCTCGAGTTCGTTGAACATGATATTAAAAGCATCTTAGTCGACATGCCCGAGCCATTCCTTGCTTCGGAGATCAAATGCCTCTTACAGCAGCTCACGGCCGGGGTGGCTTAC
This sequence comes from Zarea fungicola, assembly GCA_900169235.1. Taxonomy (NCBI): domain Eukaryota; kingdom Fungi; phylum Ascomycota; class Sordariomycetes; order Hypocreales; family Cordycipitaceae; genus Zarea; species Zarea fungicola. Next base: position 62,403 of record FWCC01000546.1, on the reverse strand, counting down.
CTACATGAAAACTGGATACTGCACCGCGATCTCAAGACATCGAATCTTCTACTCAACAACCGCGGTCAGCTCAAGATTGCCGACTTCGGCATGGCGCGCTACGTTGGCGACCCAGCACCAAAGCTGACGCAGCTCGTGGTGACCCTATGGTACCGCAGCCCAGAACTTCTCCTAGGCACCAAAACATACGATACTGCGGTCGACATGTGGAGTGTCGGCTGCATTTTTGGTGAGCTAATATCCCGGGAACCACTTCTCCAGGGCAATAATGAAGTCGAGCAAGTAACGAAGATATTCGAGCTATGCGGCGTCCCAACGGACGAATCATGGCCGGGCTTCCGCAAACTGCCAAATGCCCGCTCTCTACGTTTACCCAAAACGGCCGCAGCGACGGGCTCTGTGATTCGCGCGAGATTCCCGAGCCTGACGTCTGCTGGTGCCGGCTTGCTCACCGAGCTACTGGCACTGAATCCCGATGATCGGCCGACGGCGAAGCAGACGCTGCGACATGAGTACTTTCAGCAAGACCCCAAGCCAAAGCCCGAGAGCATGTTCCCCACGTTTCCTAGTAAGGCTGGGCAGGAGAGAAGGAGACGCCATGAGCCAAATGCCCCGGGACGCGGGCAACAGGCTACCGCACTTGGTGATGCTGACTTCTCTGGCATTCTACAAGGCAGGGACAGAGAAGAACGGGGTGGTGGATTCAGCTTGCGAATGGTCTGAAAAAGCCAACGATGCCGGCATCAGGCTGCATGTTGAAAAGCATAGAGCTTGACCTGGCTCAATAATATATGTCCATAATGTAGAACGGGATTTAAGAATTTAATTTCCAATTAGCATGATCAACTAACGCGTCACGCTCGGGCAGCGAGAACGAGAGCTGAGGGATACTATTGACTGTTTCGCCATCATCACCGTCCTGTTTGTTTTGTGGATGCACCGATTTGTGCCCCACCATTTTTTTCATCTGTTGCAGTTCCCCGCCACACCTACCTCCCGCTATATAATAAACCTCCAAGCCTCACACATAACGCAGTTATTCCGGCTTCGCCGAGTCTTAAGCCCACCGCTCATGCCGAAGAGCTAGCTCCCAGTGGTCTTTCTTGAAAAGAAGCGTGCACTTGGAAATACTGGCCGAACAAGCACAGTCTTGAGTTTCGCGCAGCACATCTGACTACGGACAGTCATACCAGGCACCCGACTCTGCCCACGAGACCGACCACGAAAGCTTTCTTACCACGCCCAGGAGGGGCAGAAAGCAAGACAACAGCTATGCCATACTTCAAGACCGGCCAGCAATGGCTGGAGCAATCCGCCCTCCTCATCCAAGCCAGCCCTACATCTGTACGCTCTCGCAATCACTCACAATCCACTGCGAGATGCAATGGCAGCAACTCGGCCTGGTGAGCCAGCTAACTAACCGTGGCATCTCTCTTCTCCCTATAGACCAAAATCACAACAAGATACTCCATAAAGGCCGTCAAGCGCCGCAAGCCCTCGACATCAGACACCACGTCCGGCGCCGATGCCGTCGAGAAGCCCCCGCGCGCCACCCTCGTCCTCAAGACATTCGACCCCGTCAGCGGCGTGACAATCAAGTACCGCACCACAAAGGCCGCCGAGGTCTCGCGGCTCATGGGCGCCGCCATGGGCCAGCTCGGCCGCAGCATGGCCGCGGTGCCAGAGATCCCCGAGGTGGCCATGCCCGATGTTCATGATGCAGCGGTGGAGGAGAAGCAGCAGCAACCGCCGGCACAGCAACCAGGTGCGTCCGCTGCGGGAGGCGGTGGAGGCAAGAAGAAGAAGAAGGGCAAGAAATAAATAGGAAAATAAAATGCCGAAGACCGAATACCTGAAGCTAGAGTAAACTTGCGGTGCCACATATAAGGAAATGTACATGTGGGCATGTGGGAGCTTAGCAGAAGAAAACTGGCTCGTGGCATATGCTAGATTGAGCAAAGAGCCGCTGATTACGCATTGCGCTGCGACGTACCACGGCCAAGGAAAACATGATAAATCACAAATAAAAGACAAAAGCTGATATTATCGTTTCTATTATCTTGGTGTATAATAAAAGGCAACGGTGCTAAAATACTAAAACATATCATAATTCCATCCCTTCACGCGCGTGCCAGCTCGTCCTACCCAGTAAACAAATGAAATAGTTTGCCACCCAGAACGCCTTACAACCCAATATCCCAAGCAAAAAGCTGTCCATTTCTGTTTAACAGTCGCTGGATTTCATTTATAGTCTTCAGCCCGCGGAAGACTCCTCGTACAAATATACATGACATGCAAAACAAGGGTATCTGGCAATGTCGACTCAAACGACGGGACAGGTTTAGAAGTCATCATCGAAAGTGAAGTCACCGCCATCCTTGTTCTCTTCAGATGCGACACCTTCGTCAGCAGCAGCTTTCTTGCCGGCGCTAGCCATGACACCAGCCTTCTGGTATTCACCAACACGCTTCTCGAAGAAGTTCGTCTTGCCGCCGAGGGAGATGTTCTCCATGAAGTCGAAGGGATTCGAGGACTTGTAGACCTTCTCGTTACCAAGGGCAACAAGAAGACGATCAGCAACAAACTCAATGTACTGCTGCATAAGAGTAGCGTTCATGCCAAGAAGAGCACAGGGGAGAGCCTCTGTGAGGAACTCCTTTTCAATCGCGACGGCATCGGTGATAATGGTCTTGATAACCTCCTTGCTGGCACGGTTGTTGAGGTGCGAATGCAGAAGACAAGCAAAGTCGGTGTGGAGGCCCTCGTCACGAGAGATTAGCTCGTTGGAAAAGGTAAGACCAGGCATGAGACCACGCTTCTTGAGCCAAAAGATAGAGGCAAAAGCACCGGAGAAGAAGATGCCCTCGACGGCAGCAAAAGCGACGAGGCGCTGAGCGAAGGTAGACTCCTTGTCAGATATCCAGCGAAGAGCCCAATCAGCCTTCTTGCGAATGCAGGGAATGGTGTCAATGGCATTGAAGAGGTACGTGCGCTGGGCCTGCTCCTTGATGTAAGTGTCAATGAGCAGGGAGTACGTCTCGGAGTGAATATTCTCCATCATGATCTGGAAACCGTAGAAGCAGCGAGCTTCAGGGATCTGTACCTCGCCACTGAAGCGCTCCACAAGGTTCTCGTTGACAATACCATCAGAGGCAGCGAAGAAGGCAAGGATGTGTGAGATGAAGTACTGCTCGTCGGCATTCAGACGATGGTTCCAGTCGTGAAGGTCTTTGGACAGATCAATCTCCTCGGCGGTCCAGAAGGAAGCCTCGGCCTTCTTGTACATTTGCCAAATCTAGCCAGTTACCATATTAGTCCAATAATCGCGTCAAGGTGGCACTTTACGCGTAGAAACGCGTCTCGGAACACATACCTCGTGGTACTTAATGGGGAAGAGGACGAAGCGCTGGGGGTTCTCTTGGAGAATTGGCTCGTCCATGTAGTCGGGTTTTATACTGGTAGCGGTGGGAGCAACCTCCTTGCTCTCCCTCTTCAGGGATTCAATAAGCCTGGGAGAGGTGATGTCGGTGGAACTAGCCTCCAAAGAGTCGGCCGGAAGGTTCTCCTTGTTGGCGATGGAAAAATCGAGTTTCTTGACAGGGGATTCCATCTTGAAAGACTCAATTGCAGAAGCAGCCTGTCACAGCTGTTAGTCATGGTGCTTCGTCAGGGCTGATGGTTCACGGCGTTGCCGTTGCCTAGGAGACGGAGTCAAAGCTTACCTGCTTCGAAGGTGTCGTCTGGGCAGCCATTGCAATGTGATGTGCGGTGTGAAGATGAGCAAGTTCAGGGCAAGAGTCTGGAAATAAAGAGGACAATTGGAATTAAGGTGTGCCTGACGTGGATTGAAGTCGCGTAGAGAATAGGTTCAACGGTAAGTAGCGGGTGGCACCACAGGCTTTTGTACAAGCAGTACCACACCGTCACGTGCAGAAAGACGCGTCGAAGCGTGTTCTTGCCGTGGGTCTATTAAGCAGCCTCTGGGGCAACCAGCTAAAGTGGCCCACTTAAAAGACCCTGGTAGTGGAGCGTCTGCAAGGTACCTGACCGGTACGAACAACACCCAAGACTCTGTATCGCCGCCACTGTGCTCCAGCCACCTCACTTCAACTAGCTTGGCCAGCGAAACGCGTGAACTGCAGCTCGCGCGTCGAGGTAGCTCGGTCGTACCAGTGAGGCGGTGCCGCCCAAGCTTTGGTTTAGAGAGCCCATGCCAGTTTGAGCCTCATCCTGCTTGTCTTTGATTTGCAGGATTGCAGGGGCTGTGCCCGCGCCTACCTGTGCACCCTTTGTCCCTTGGTAAGCCTGGCGTCATCAAGGCACGGTTTATCAATCAGCAAACAATCAAGCTCTCACGCGCCGGTGGTGGGCCTGATCCAGTGCCTGTTTTTGGAGTTGAACCTATTACGCCTCAGACCGAGTGTTTTGCGGGAGCTCGGAGACCACATCGGAAATGCTTTCACGGCTCCATCGTGAATGCTGAACGTGGAGGTGGACCACAAGGGATGGGACGCTCGGCCAAACTCTGGGCTCAGGGAGAGCCGTCACTCCAGTAACACTACACTCCCGACCTCCCCTGTGTCGCCCCATGCAACCGGTATACACCAATATTCCGTCACTCCTCCGTACTCCGTACTTTCGGCCAATAGACAGTTATTAGCCTCAGCTCGGTGAATTGGTCGTCCATTGACCCAGGAAGTATTCAAATACATTTTGATACTATGTAGATAACTCGCTAGGGCTCGCTAGAACATCATGTCGTGCAGTTTCGTCATGCACTGGTATCTTTTTATACGTTAATCTTCATTCCCTCAAACATTTCAAGTGTACACCACATTCCATGTTCGTTCTTCCAGGTCTACGGCAAAGCTTAACGGCTAGGGTTCCTTTTTTTTATGACACTGAACAGTGGACCTTTTTCCACAGCCTTATTGCCAACGTCTGCTGTGCTTCTTGCTCCTGGCATGGCCCATTTCGAGATCGTCTGGCCGGTTCTTGCTGTGGCCAAACCACCCACGGCTCTCATGAACCCTTGCCTCATCTGGGGCTGTCGGTGGCACAGTCGCGATCGAGCTACTTGTTACACCAGCTTGCTGAGCGGGGATTGTGCCGTGTGTGTGGTACACAGGGGGCTCGTTGGCATGACCGTGGCGATGGTGGCCGCCGCCAGTTCTATCATCGAGACGGTGCAGTCGGTCGAATTCCTCCGGGTCGCTAGGGTCGACGTCGGGAACCGGCAAGTGCTCCCTCTTGAGATTCTTCTGGCCCTGCTCTCGTAGGTGTTTCTCGAGAAGCACGGCGTTCCGCGTATTGGCCTTGAACATTGCATCGACAAGATCACCGACGAATGGTGCGAGACCAATTGCAAAATCAAACGCAATGTTCAGAAGCATTTGAAATTTTATGAAGAATGGCAACCCGCCCTCAATCTGATCAGCTGTGCGCATGACCATCAAGGCCAGGATGCAATCAATCGCATCACCCGCACTGACGTTTTGTTAGCGGCGGCCTCCTAAAGTATTAACGGACATTTACGGTGATCAAACTTACAAGGGAACTAAACCAATGGCGCTACCCCATCCAAATTTGATGCCCAATAACGAAAAAAGAGCCATGTCAAGGCGATATGCGCGCCGTTTGACCTTTGTGAGGACCTGGCCATCGTGCTCAGAGATACCCGGCGGTAGAGCCTTTCTCTGCTTTTTGAACTTCGTAGTGCTTGGCTTCCCATTCAATCGTGTCGCGGGGACCTGTTCGAAGTAAGGATCCTAGTTACGCGCGGCGTATCAGTGAACTGCAAGGTGGTGGGTGGCTTGAGAATGAGATAGAACAAGCTTGCCTCTTTGCCGAATTTATTCTGTAGCGTCTCCCCCAGAATCTTCTTCCCAACCATCTTAGCCACCATGGACGTCATCTTCAGCGATGTTCTGCCGTGTGTAACAGGAGCAGTGTGTGCGCGCGACAAAGGTTTGTGCAGTGCTGCGAGGAATGAGTGGTCTAATAAGTACTTTTTCCAAATAAAAATGAGCTTGGGCGGTCGCCACAACGAGTGAGACGATTGGAGGAAGGGCGATTGTTCCCGGCGCTTAGATGTCAAACAGCAGTAAAGCAATGGAGGCCAATGCAAAGGTTTACTCGGGATGTGAGAATGGCCCGCAAACGGGATTCGGTGTGGTTAATATATCTATGATTTGTGCGCATGGCCATGATTTTACTGTTGAGTTTGGGTTCCCGGTTTTGGCGCTGGAAGAGTACCATGTGTTCCCTGGACGGAGCTGAATGATGATGTAATTTGGCGCTCATCGGCAGCCACCAGAGCCTATCGTGGTTTGGCACTTGGCTTTCGATCGACCACTTCTTGGCTGCCTCCAGCGCCGGCCTGCAGTGGACAGCACTAGGTACTGTACTCGGTTCCTTAGTACCTTTACGGAGTACACCTTGTTATAAAGCTATTTTTAGCCGATACCTTCCACAGACAACCTAACAACCAGGCAATACTCCCTTTACCAGAGAGTAGGTCCTTACGCACAATGGTTCTACAGAATCTGGCTCTGTTTTGGTAATTCCTATTTACTGAAAACATTTCCCCTGTTTTGTCCCTTCTGTGGCGCGGCAACGTCCACATTCGTCCCTTTACTGCTAATACCAATGTGGTTAATTAAAAGGTAGTGGACTGGCGCCCTTCACGTGAATATCAAACATCGCCCTTTGGCGGTAGTCAGTGTGCAATACCTAGTTTCCAACGGTATCATGCGCGATCTTAATTTCAGCAACGCACCCATCACACAACCCAACAATCCAGATTTATAATCATTCCTGAGAAATCCAGCCAAAACTCAACCACCTGCGCAAGCCACAATTGGGCAACCAAAATCACATGTGGCTCATGCATCTCAGCCCAAACCGGCCCCGCCACCCACCCTCCACGCGGCTGCACAGCCACATCTTGCGCACCAGTTTAGCCCGAGCTTGGTAGCGAATCTCGGTGCGACGACCTATTCATCTCTAACCAGCACACGAAACGATGGCGAGCCAGCAAATGCAGCTGGAAGATTGTGAGAAACAGTAGAAGCGCTGACTTTGTCGGCTCCTATGGCTAACTGTTTTGCTTCTAGGGTTGGATGACCTCTGCGTGAGGTTCATCATCAATCTTCCGCAGGAAGACTTGTCATCAGTCGAACGAATATGCTTCCAAGTCGAGGAAGCCCAATGGTTTTACGAGGATTTTATCCGCCCCCTCGACCCCTCTCTCCCATCCATGACCCTACGCACTTTCTGTCTGCGCATTTTTCAGCACTGCCCGTTACTGGCGTCATTTTCCGTCGAGAACCACATGGCCGCGTTTGATGTCTTTCTCCAATACAAGACACGGATCCCCGTCCGTGGCGCCATCCTCCTCAACCATGACATGGACTCAGTCGTCCTGGTCAAAGGCTGGAAGAAAGGCGCGAACTGGAGTTTTCCGCGTGGTAAAATCAACAAGGACGAAGATGACCTGGACTGCGCCGTGCGCGAAGTCTTCGAGGAGACAGGCATGGACCTTCGCGCCCACGGCCTCGTCCCAACTACGGGCAAACCAAAATATATTGAAATTTCTATGCGGGAGCAGCAGCTACGTCTCTACGTCTTCCGCGATGTCCCTATGGACTACAATTTCCAACCACAAACTCGCAAAGAAATCAGCAAAATCCAATGGTACAAGCTGTCTGAACTCCCAGCATTCCGAAAGAAGACAGTGCAGAACCAAAATGAGCCTGTGGTTGGGGCCAACAAGTTTTACATGGTTGCACCATTTCTCGTTCCCCTTAAAAAATGGGTAACTGCGCAGAAGCGACAAGCGGAAATGCGCGTGGCCAGCTTGAATTATCCTACCTCGCACGCCCACCTCTCTGTGGACGAGGGACACACGGAAGACGAAACGTACACAACGGATCCTGGCGCAAGCTATCTTCAGCAGCCAACATCTATTGCTAGTCTTGATGGCGCTACAAGAGAACTTCAGCGCTTGCTTAAGATGCAACCGCCGACACAAGGCTTGCAGCCAACCATAACCCAAGGGGACAAAGGCAGTGCACTGCTGTCCATCTTACAGTCGAACAACCCGGATTCTTCTCTAATTCATGCACAAGAAGGCACTTATATGCCCAATACATCACATGGACATACCTTCACCAACGCCTCCCAACCACAGCACCCTCACCGCCACGACAACCTGCACCATCAGCCAGCTGACGTCCATGTTCCGCAACAGCCGGCATCTTTCTCTTTACCGCATGGTACAGTCAATTTACCACAGAAGCAGCATCAATTCGCAGGCTCATCGGCAGCCCATGGGCCTCCGGGGGCTCCGCAGCACCAGCCGCAAAAGTCGATTCCGCTCGTACACCCTCAGCCGCTTCCACCTCAGATCCAGCGCGCCATGTTCAACAACAGCGCATTCCAAGAATCAGGTGCAAATACAAACTCCGCTATGCCTCGTCCTCCATACCAGCAGTGGCAGCAGGCCAGTGTACCACAAGGCAGCCTGCCATTTCAGCATGGAGTGCCACCAATGCAGCTCACGGGCCAGTCCATGGCCCTCCTCAACGCCTTCAAAAGACAACCATCTGAGCCTCAGCAACTGCCTGTTCCTGTTCCACAGGAACCCCTGCCCATGATTGAAACGCCCACCCTGTCCTCCGCGGGTCCGGCAGTACAAAATCTTCCACCCCCTCCGCCATATAGCCAATATCCGGCCCAGCAGCCTCATCAGTCTCCGAAGCATATCCCCGTACAAGCAATGCCGCCGCAAAAGCAATTCAACGCTCAGGTGCAACAGCAACAGCAACAGCAACAGCAACAACAGCTTCAGCTTCAGCAACAACAGCTTCAGCTTCAGCAACAACAGCTACAGTTTCAGCACCAACAACGACAGCTGCAGCAGCAGCAGCTACAGTATCAAGCTGGAAATACGAGGAATGTTCCTCCTGCCCCTGCTGATACGCACCGGAGCGCACTCCTGGGCATGTTCAAAAAGGCCGGGCCGCAGTCACCTGCGGCACAACCAAGGCAGCAGCTACAGGCCGTACCCGCGCCCGGCTTCAGGCCCGAATTCTCAGCACCGTCCCAGCCCAAACTCTCATCCGAAGTCCCCGTCGAGCTTGGCATAGAAAATCTGTCTCTTCAGCCAGGTAGCCACCAGCAGTACTCATTGCAGCCCAGCCCGGCTCATCGTGCAAGCAGTCTTGCCGCGCAGAGCAACGTCTCCTCTCCCTACCTAGCCCATGCTCCACAGAGCCAAAAGCCGCAGCCGCAGCCGCAGCAGCCTCCGCTACCTCAGCAGCCGGCCCTCTCTGGGTCCGGCAATGCTGGCGGCGGTGGCACCGACCAAAAACGCCAGTTGCTCTCCCTCTTCGGCAACAAGCAACCTACAGTACCGCAGCTTCAGGCCCATTCACCACTTGGCGGCACCATCCACGAGATAGGCAACGGCAATCCTGCACCCCGGGACGTATCACGGTCCCGGCTTGCATCGCTTGCATCCTCTGCCGCTGGAGGAGCCGGCGACCCCAGCTCTTCGGGCGATATCTCACGCCGTGGTAGCCAGACACCTATCTCACCTGCCGATGAGAGCTTCCTGCTGGGATATCTTCAATCCGTCACTAATACTGTCTCACGGTGAGCGTTACAACCATCTCTTAACACCAATTTCTCTTTTCTTTCGTTTGTCTGTGAGAGTCATTTTAGTCTTAACACTGTTCTGCGAAATTTATACGGTCTCGGTTTTTTGTCGACAGGAGAGAGCTTTGGGTGTCTCGTTTTTTCTTTATCAATATCCTGCGACGACCCCGACAATTTTTCAAAAGGAACGGCGCAAGGACCTTTTACACCCTAAAACTTGCCTATTTATTTATTTGTTTTTTCTCTCCTTTTCTTTTTATTTTTATTGCACAAAGCAGGAGAATACGACAGGGGCCATTTTCTTGCGGCTGATTTGGGTGGGATGCAATGGGCAAATGCGATAATATACCCGGAAAGGAGGCGCAGGGCATAAACACGGGAGAAGCTGAGGATAAATAGTAGTCCTTGGTCGCCATTATTGACTCAATGATGCGTTTTGATTGCTCCAGCGCCGTCCCAACTAACTGCGTGCAATTTTGTTCCGTCAAAGTTCATATGTCTACCTTAAAACTAGCGACTAACCAGTTTGGTCCTTTGCATAGCAACTTCATGCCTGTGGGACGTAATATGCATGACGCTCCTAATTTCGTCTCAATCATCGAGATGGAGCAGAGAAAATCGATTTAGGCTGGCAGATTTGTAAACCCTTGTCGGGGGCGCATGCTTGAGTCGCTTCAGTTGATCCAACGACTGCATGCATTCGTCGGGGCCCCATTCGATTCGTGATCCTCTGTAAGGGCTGTGTATTTAAGTTAGCAGCGGTAGATAGGAAAGGGCTCATGTACTCACAGACGACTCATCATGCAAGTGCGTGCAAAGTTCGCTGCAGTGATGGAGTTTATCCCAATATAGCAGTCTAGCCCGGAAAATTCGACGCTGATGACGGAAAGATTGTGGATATGCTCCAGGTCCTCACGAATGGAATCCGCCGTGATTCGTCTGTCATAGTAGCGGATCACGAGATTTCGAGAAGCACCGCCTCTTATCTGTTGCGCCATGTATGGTGCAAGAACAAACTGGCGGGCACTCCATGAGACGGTAACCTAGACTCGGTCAGCGTGGGAGGTGATATGGGAAGCATTCTGGCGGAGCAACTAACTTGGGAGCCTTGTATGTACACGCCGAATGCTTGAGCAAACTCGTAATAGTTTTTCGCGTGCTGGCCGTGGACGAAAGATACCGCAGCTCTATGTTCCTTCAAATTGATATAGATGTCAATAACAGGACCCCCTCGAATGGTGCCAACGATATCAGCATGTGTCGTGGTGAGAGGCAGGTTGTTTAGCTGCACTGTCCTCCTAGTATCACGTTCATATGAACGTCTGCCATCTATAACGGATACCGAATCATCTGGGTCCAGAGAGCTCTGATCATGGGAAGTGAGTGATTCGGGAGGAGATTCAGATTCACAGTCACTTTCCTGTCTGTTCCCATGCTTTTGCACGTCATAAAATGGGCCTGTTCTTGGAGCACCCTGCGATCTACCGCGATAATCCACGATAGTGCTGGTCGGTGTAGACTTTTCCTGCTCTTCAATACCATTCAAGCTGTCGAATGATGCTTTTTGGTCCTTTTGCGTATTATTGCCCTGACTAAGAAGCTTTTCACGTGCATTAGAGAGAGTCCATATAGACTGGCTGGTTCTCTTACCTCGATCACGGCTGTGTCGACTCCGCCTCGAATTAGATTTTGGCACAGACTACCTAGGCTTGATTAGTTTTTAATCGCGCTAAAGTTTTACCATTGTTTCTTACCGTATTTTGCTTCGACCAAAAGCAGACGATCATATTCGGTGTGATCAATAAGGATCTGGGATCGATGCACCGACGCCGACTGTGATGAAACGACCATGGTGGAGTAGATTAATGCAGAATTTGTAGATTTGAGAAGATTTTGGGCATTTCCCGACTCCAAGATGAGCGCAAGTGGCAGGGCAGCTGCCAGGTGAGGAATATCTCACGTGCCGAGCAGTGCCAGTGACTGCTGCGGCCGGCACGCAGGCTGTATGTGGCGGAGGCATGCTGGCGATGCCGCGTCGTTTCAGTGCATTCTAATGTGCATGCAATCATCGAGAATTTATTTCTGGTATTGAATATGTAACGGACACAAAATAGAGCCATTTACAGTATTTCGGTTATTTCCACATGTATATCGTGATGTCTGCATTGGTGGTACGGGAGCTATGGCTTAAGGCGGCTCCAGCCGGATCGCATGTCTAATTTTAGGACCATTTTAGTGGATTCAGAGACCTAAAATCTTGCTGTGGAGGGCACGTTTGTAATTATGGTCAGGTATGGAGTACCTACTGCCTACTAGGTACTGAGGAGACGCACCAGCTCCACCTCTACCACCTTGGTCTTGCGGCAAACAAGCAGGAGAGAAGGAATCCCTGGTATGCTGGAGAAAGTAATCCTGCATTCGCAGTTTGATGAGCATTCCAGTCAAAGAAAACAGACTCAAATCTGCAGTCAACCAGTAAGGAAGCGATATACACCACCTCGGAAATTATTGCCTTTACAGCTCCATTTTGCTGCAGTTGTTGAGGCATGGCCAACGCAGCAAAAAGAAAAAAACACGAGATCACGTGGTTACTGTGGCGCGGATACGATGTCCTGTGCACAGTTGCCACCCGAAACCAGCGCTGTAAATAACAGGGTACGGGGGTAGTATCAGTAAATTTACTAGCCTTAGTACCTACTTCGCGGTTAGTACCGTATCTGCTACTTTTCTTTTTAAGCACATTCGGTCCACCCAAGTCTAGGCCCCGCAGCAATCGGCCGACTGCTTGGGCAACTAAAAATGACTGCAGCTTAGCACAGACACATTGGCCACAGGACCGCTCCGCCCCTTTCAGACACTCTGGACAACACCGCCAGAGATTTTGCTGGCATCCCATACTAAATCGTCGTTTTCCTCCTCCCTACCTCCCATCCGCTTCTGCCCCTCTGCTGTGCTTCCGGCCACCGACTCTCGCTTCCCGCCGTACATTCTAATTCTCTTGAATCCTTTACGACTCTCGCTTCTCTTTTGCTGTCATCAGCTTGCTCCCGATAGACTTTCATTCGTTTTTTTTTTCCGACCCGCGCGCCACCAATGACTAAAAAGTAACTGGCAGCCTCCACCGTTGAAACCTTGTCTGGGCCAGCACCGTTGGACCTGAAAAACATAACAAGCCACTATACGTGTCGACCGTTGTTGCTGCCATCGCCCCGACTGTTCTCACCTTGAGCCAGCTTCTGTTGTACAACAAAGCCATTTCATTTTCATTTTCTCCTCGCCTCGGTCTGGTCATTTACAGCTCAATCATTCACCATGCGTCCTGCGGAAACATTAATGCAACTGGCCCTGGCCATGTCCTCGGTTGCACCTGTGGTCTCGGCTTGGCCTAACTGGCTTCCTGAGCGCGATTCTCTCTTTGTCCGCGCCGATGACAGCAGCTCGTCTTCTGCGTCTGGTAAGAGATAAGATGACTGAGATTATGCCGTTGTGCTTGTGAGTCGGTCACTAACCTGCTCTATAGGGTCTCCCTCGCCAAGCAATCCGTCAGATACTGGCGGCAAGCCTCCTCCAAACACGACTGGTAACGGAAACACTGCCTCGCCAACGGATCCGAGCAAAACTGCGTCTGGCAACAACAATAATAAAAACCAGACCACCACAGCGCCGACACACACAACCTTTGCACCAGATTCTCCTGTTGGCGGTGTGAGCATAATTGTGCCCGCTGCCACGGCTCTCGGAACTCCTCTCTACAAAATTGGCGACTACGTCACGTTTAGCTGGAACTACACATCTTTGCTCGGTACCCCGACGGCCGTCGACGTCCTCGCCAGTTGCACAGCTGCCCGCGCCACTTGGACCTTGACTGCCAACATGTCGTTTGCGACCGCGGTCAATTATGTTTGGGACACAAAGGTCCAGCAAAATGATGCCAGTCAGCCTCTCCTCACTGAGCAGTATTCCCTTATTGTCAAGGACTCGGACATTGGGATGAACGACCAACCCGATCCTGGCTATTTGGGCTCATACCCAGCCCTCAGCTTTGGCTTGTATGCTCGCCAGTATTATGTCAATCTTTCAGATTGGAAATGCCCTGGCTGTCACGCCAGCGCTGCGTCCCCTGCTATCGGTGGCCAGTCGCTCAAGTTTGCAACGGCTATGTGTCTCGCCACTGTCCTTGGCCTTGGTTGGCTCAACTGATGAACAGAACCTTTCTTTTTACACCGAGACGAGCATTTATTGTCCCATTTCCAGTCTATATTACCATTTAATAGTTTTTCCCTCTGCAGTTTTGAAGCGACAAGCTTTTGAGTATGATAATGTTTAGGGCAACAACAGAATCTTACTCGGGGCGTTTAATCTAGAGCATGGGCAGTTTTGTTTTGTTTTTTTGCCAAGTTTATTGGGGCTAGTTTCTTTTCTTTTTTTCATATATTTGGTCTTTTATATGCATCGAGAGAGAAAATCCTGCCTTTTGCAGCAGGAAAAAGAAATGGCTTGAAGCTACAACATGTTGGGCATGATATGCAAAGGCGTCGTGGACTTTAAGATAGCTAAGTTATAATGATTGTAAATGCATTAGCATGGTACCTTCTTGGTACCTCTGTGTGTTCGGATTATCTCTTATCTTACTTTAAAATGTCATAATGTTTCCATATCAAGCACAATACTTATATATGTGTGTGTAAGAGCCACCCAGGATATCAATTACTGGTCGCGCGCCCGCTGGCGTATGAGTTTGACCAGCAAAGCGTATGTGCAAATAAATCCAGACGCCCATCCAGACTTTCCCATGCTAGTTTTGAAACTAACGAATCAATAAATAAAAGTGCGCCGTTTTTCTGATCCCATTTTTGTCACCCCTGTTCATGTCCCTTTCGCTGCCTTCTTTTTTCCTAGGCATGAGGATCTGGCAGCCAAAACAGAAGCTCTGTGTCCGCTGTGGCAAAGAAGTTGAAACGCGGATTGAAGCCCACGATGGCCGCCTCACGCTTGTCTGGCAGCGTCCAGGCCGGCTCCAGGACCTTGTTCTCCGCGGCCGCGGCCTTGAGCGCATCCCACACGAGCACGTCCTGCCGTGCGCCGCTAATGACAAACCGGCCGTCCGGCGCAAAGCAGCAGTCGCCGCTGCTCTCGAACTCGCCGCTGCTGTTAGCACTCATACCGCCCTCGCCGACCGCCAACCTGCGCGTGGCCCCTCCGGGACGGCGCAGGTGTGCCTTGAGCGTGCCGTCGAACGCATCGAGCAAAAAATGACCGGGACCGCGGGTGCCGAGCAGCAGCGACTTGCCGTCGTTTGAGAACTCGAGCCTTGTCCACCCGCGGACGACGTGATTCCGGTCGACACCGCGGCACTGCTCGACAATGTCAATCGTCGCAAACGGCGCGCGGTCGTAGTGGCGCACGTCATAGAGGAGCACGGAGCCGGAGCTTGGACAGCCGACGGCAAACACTGTACCCGAAGGGTCGTAGGCAGCTAGGTAAGGGGAGCGTAGAAGGAGCTGGCCTTGCCAGTTTTTGGTCTGCGTGTCCCACAGGCGCACGGTGTTGTCCTGTGAGCAGGAGATGAAGTTGTCGCTGCCCGGGTGGACGGCGAGGGATGTTACGGGCCCCTCGTGGCCTTCGAAGTAGCGGATAAAGGAATTGTCATGTGTGGCGAGGTATCGAATGGCATCTGGCAATGGTGAGACGGTCAGAGGCTGTGTACATGTTGTTTCTCTCTCTCTCTCTCTCTCTCTCTCTCTCTCCATATATATATATATATATACATAAAATATATATATATAATGAAACAAAAATGAAAATGAGTTGAAAAGAGGGCCTGCCTTACTATTTTGCTTGGTACTTGCATAGATTATGCTGGAGCTGGTGTGTGTGAATTTTGCGAGCTTGACGCCGTATTTCTTGCTGACGAGACTTTTTTCATGCTTGCCTTCTCGGACGTTGTAAATTTGCAGCGTCTCGTCGCTAGCTGAGGTCATGAGCAGCTCGCCGTCGTCGTTGTAGTCTATGGAGAGGACATGCGGCGGTTGGCGGGGATCTTTGATGTCTTCGCGACGTAGAAGCTATGGTGGGGGGAAGAAGTTAGCCTATGCGCAATCAAGGTATCAAAACGAGTCGGCGTGGAGCTTCAATCAGTATAAACGGTCGTCGTACCTTGGTCGGGCGGAAAGAGGAAATGACGTCGCAGAGGTTGGACACTGGCGCCGTCGACCTGGGAATATTGAGTGACGAAGAGCCATTGCGCTCAGGGCGGTCCAGGTCCATTGGCGTCGACGACATGGCGCGTTGTGTAGAGGCAAGGACTTTGGTCGTTGGGTATGACTTGCAGACAACTCGCCTCGTCGATTCGCGGTGGATTTTGCGATTGTGTTAATGGCTGGGTATGGAAACTATTGGCCGGCGACGGCGATGGAGCTTTGGAAAGGTTGATACGCGGTGCGTCAGGTGGAGCTCTCTGCATTTAACGTGTCTCGTTTGCCTAGCAGCACAAGATAATTGGAGAGCAGCCAAGCCTCGAGGGCATCGTGTTAGATACCCTATACCAAAAAAATTGTAATTTGCCTGGAGCCGGGTATTGGAGATGGCTACTTTTTTTCAGTTTTTGGCTCTTTTTCCTTTGTTTCTCGTTTTACTTTTCCTTTATCGTCCGTCATTTTATCTAACATGGGCGCCTCTTGGGGCAATAGACTGTAACCGGATCGAGAAAATGGTAGTTACCGTGGTTGGCAGTACCTCGATGTACCTGATATGGGGATTGGTATTACGATGCCAACTGGCAAGAGAGGCGAGATGTATCAACCATAGCCAATTAGCAACATGGTGGATAGATTCACGTTTTCACATGGGCCGAAAAAACAATGGCGAGCCTGTAGTTCAAATGTCATGCAGTGTCAAGCATAGCCTTCAAGTCTCTTCAACTTCAAAGCACCTGGTTAATAGCTGGAGTCCCTTTACAACTAGAGGTATGTAAGTAGTACCTAGGTAGTTGCTACCGCTGACCAGTAAGTACTAAGTACTAGGTAGGTACCTGTGCTAAGGTAGCAAGGTTACTTAACGCAGCAGGCTCTGTTTTACGCAAACGCAACTTGCTGGCCACCGGCTTTCAGCAGCCTCTCAGCTACAAGAAATGAAATGTCAGCATAGAACGCCCTCTGCTCGTCAATCCACCAACCCACATTCTAACTGGCCGACGTCGGCACACAGCTGCGGCCCTGAGTTGGGCTCCAGTACCTTTTGTCACCTCCAAGGCTTGCATCATTTTTGGACAGGGTCACCCAAAGTTCACTGTAGCATCCGCTTCTGCCGGCGCAATCTCGCATTAAGCCGTTCTTCCTTCCCCTATTCAGATCCAAGCATCCCATTCAATGTAAGCTGACTTCCAGTCGAGTCTCGGAAGAAGAGAGGCGAGGAAAAACTCAAAATACCTGCTGCTGTCCCAAGTTGCCAGCCAGTGCCGATTTTAGTTTGGGAAGCCGCTGGAAGCCGGCCGACGACGCAACGCGCCCCCGAGAACCAAAAACCAAAGTCAAAGTCAGGCTAACGAAACACGGCAGCTTCGACACCTCAACTATTTATTTGCGCGCACCCGTTCTCCTACCCCTGGCGATAACAACACATCTGAATTGATCAACTCGATACTCTCATCGTTTACGACAGCTCGTGGTCATGTCCACCACAGTTGGGTAAGTCAGTCACGTACTCCTTGCCGGTCCGTGGGCTCAAATGGCAAACAACATCCTTCAGCAATACACAAGACAGCCTCCCGAACAGAATGAGATATATTGAGGAGAAACGATATGAAATGAAGCAAGCATAGGCTAACCAAAACCTCCACCAAACAGTGCATTCATCGCCGGCGGCATAGCGGCCTGCGGCGCCGTCACCGCCACCCATCCCTTCGAGACTGTCAAAATTCGTATGCAGCTCCAGGGCGAGCTGCAGAACAAAGGCCACCAGCCTCACTACTATCGGGGCCCCATCCATGGCGTCGGCGTCATCGTCAAGAACGAGGGCCTGCGAGGCATCTACCGCGGTATCGGTTGCGCATACATCTACCAGATCCTGCTCAATGGCTGCCGCCTCGGATTCTACGACCCCATGCGCCAGGGACTCGCCACGCTGTTTCTGCGCGATGGCGCCGCCCAGAATCTCGGTATCAACATGTTTTGCGGTGCCGCCTCGGGTGTCATTGGCGCCGCGGCCGGCTCGCCCTTCTTCCTCGTCAAGACTCGCCTCCAGAGCTTTTCGCCGTTTCTCCCCGTTGGCACCCAGCACACGTACAAGAACGCCTTGGACGGCATGGCCCAGATTTACCGCGGCGAGGGAGTCCGGGGTCTTTACCGCGGCGTTGGCGCCGCCATGATCCGAACTGGTTTCGGCTCCTCGGTGCAGCTTCCCACATACTTCTTCGCCAAGAGACGGTTGATGCGCCACGCCGGCATGGAAGAAGGCCCTGCGTTGCATCTGGCCAGCAGTGCCGCCAGTGGATTTGTCGTATGCTGCTTTATGCACCCTCCAGGTAAGTGTACCAACCAAGAAAAAAAAAGGGAGAACACAACCCCCCCCTAAAAAAAAATAAGCTAACAGATGTAGACACCATCATGTCACGTCTTTACAATCAAAATGGCAATCTCTACAAGGGCGTCTTCGACTGTCTCGGCAAGACGATCCGTACCGAGGGCGTCTTTGCTATCTACAAGGGCTTCCTTCCACATCTCGCCCGTATCTTGCCGCACACGATTCTGACACTATCCCTTGCTGAACAGACCAACAAGCTGATGCGCAAGGTTGAGGACCGCTTGTTGCCTATCCCGGATACAAACCGACTGTGAAAGATTCTCCTTTTTTTCTCGTCTCTCAAGCGCTTCCCTTTTCAACAATATCTTTCTTTTATCATTGTTTTGTTCTTTGCTCACCATTTATGGGTTTTACACATCTTGTTTATAACTACTTTAGATTCAGGAGTCTTTTTTTTTTTTTTTTTTGGTTGATAATAGATTTTAACGGGGATATCTGGCAACTATGGATTCGAATGTTTGCATTAAGGACAGAGGAAAATCGGTTGGCACTCGTCTTCAGAGGACGTTGGCATTGCTGGAGTTTAAAAATGGAGGAGAAAAACAGCAATCAGTTTTTTTTCTTTAATAAGATATAACATGTAAATTCTGTTATTGCTGGTCCGTCACCTTATTTCTGTTTGGCGCTAGCCCCCGGATGTTGAATCTGCATTTCTCATGCGTCCCGTAAATCCATTAACCACACACTCCCATCAAGTCATGTTAACCACTCACAGAGCGTCTGCATCCATAACACAGCTTCCACTTGTAATTTTCAGCCGCCGAATCGCCCGAGTCCCGGCCCAAATCGCCGGCCCAACGATCATCACCTGAGCCGTCCAGCGTCATGCCGCAGAGCCGGCAAAACGCACCATCACTACTGCACCCGTTGCCTTTGTTCTCCAGCTTGGCCGCGGTGCGCACCACATTGGCCACGATGCCCGAATACGGGCCCTCGACACCGTCAAAGTACCGCTGCATCACCTCCTCGATGCTGACATGCCGATGTGATACCACTGTCGCGGCACCAGCGGCCTCCCGTCCTACGCCAATCTCTTGCTTCAGATCTGCTAGCGACGGTATCATGTCCATGTAGATGACGAGTTCGTTCTTGAACACTTCCCGCAGGGGAAAGTACACGGGCAACGCGGCACGCGAAATCTCCACCCCATCATCGCCGTACCCGCACACTGTCTGTATGCCGTCGCTGACTTGCCCTGGCACCGAGAACCCGCGCCCATTGGCGACCTCGGCGAGCGTAAGTGCCGCGAGGGCTGACGTGCTGTGTCCCAGGAGCAGCGTCGAGCAGCCGCGCGTGCGGGCCATGTCTATCAGCACGTGCCGGACAAGCTGCCGCAGCACATCCGCACGGGACGTGACCGAAGGCAGCGCGTCAAAGATGCGCCGCAATCTTTCCCGGTCAGTATTGTTCTCCTCGTCGGCGGCGCTGGGCCACTGGTCTTGCTCCCTCTCCAAACCTGGCACCGCCAAACCAGGCACCAATGCCGACCAGTCCACCGTCTTGAGCGCCATGGCCCTGCTGAGGTGCACACACTCAAACGAGACTTGCGGGTACTTTTGCCGGTACCTGGCCAACAGCTTCAGCGCGGGGGTTGTGCCCTGCGTATCCGGCTGGGGCGCCGTCGCCGTCAGGTCCGTGTCGACGTGCACAACCAGCGGTTCAAAAGAGCTCGAAGATTGCTTGGTGGCGTGGTACGCGGCGCTGTCGTCGAGAATCTGTGCCAGGCACGTCGAAGAGGCACCGAACGACAGACCGGCGAGGTACCGGCGGGGTGCGAGGTCCGTCGATGTGCGAATGTCCTTGTGCATTATGCCGATGCTCTTATGGACCTTGGAGACTATGTGCCCAATAAAGCAGTCTCTGTAATAGTCAACGAGTTAGCCGTCATGTCTCTTAATATAAAAACCATGAATTTTCTTTATTCTAAATTAAAAGCATGTACTAAAGCAGTTGGTGGCTCCAGAGAGTGGACGTACTTGCATGTGGCGAGGTTTCGCATCTTGTACTGTGCATTCTCAGCCTTGCACCGTTTACACGGCTGGCCAGTGTTTGTAGTCGTCATTTTTTGATTTTTGTATATAGATCTCTTGAATCCTTGATGGGGATTCTGGTAGATTTATTATGAATACCTTGGCGTTTTTTGTGAAGCTGTGGGTGAGTCGTTCAAGAGGATGAACCAGACGCTGGCGCAAAAAATTTAGCCCACTCTGCTGCCCCTCCATTGGGCGGCTGTCCGTATCGGGTAATAGATTGGATTTTACTGAATTGCCAACAGTAGCTTGAGATGAAGTAGTTACGGGTCTTGTATTCCTTTACATCCTTCTTCTGATTTGATGTGTATTTCCTCTGGAATCACCTCACTTGCTTACTCAGTATTGGATATTTTCTACTTGGTTATCAACCATGTACAGTTATTGCATGTCTGGCTCGTTGACAAGGCAAACAAATGTCAAGGAAGTCCCTCGCTGGGGCAGATGACTTTGGAGTCAACGCCACAATTGGGTTGCGTGTCAAACACGCCCGAGACTGCCGCTGAGGCCGCTGCTTTAGAATGAGTGACTTGATGTTTGCTGGCTTCTACGGTTCCGAATAAAGTACTTTGTGATTGTTTAGATTAGCGTCCCCCCAAGTTTCACTTCTTCCACTTCCAGAAGAGGTTGCTTTTTTTGGTTCATCATATTCGTTGATAGCATCATCACATTATTCCCCGACACAGCCGTTGCACAGCCCGCCTAGCGGCGTTATTGAGATTCCCGACACGGGGTGGCCTTGCTTCGTGGTGACCTGGAGGATTGTATGTGTATGCGACGACAGCTATATGCCACCACCCAGGCGAAGCAATGCGTCTACGTAGGAAGTCTGGGGGGGCTGGGTGCCATGGTAGGCCACTGGTAGCCCGAACCTAAAACAAGGCCAAAAGGAGGCAACAGCTATGACAAGCACTGAGGGATAACTCGTACGTGGCCCGTATACACAAAAATACAGGGCAGTGGTTGAATTTATAATAGAACGGGGCACAGAGCAAGTCAACGACTGCTGCCGCGCTGCTAAGAGTGCCAGGTGATGACAACCTAGATCGTACTCGTATTGGATGTAGGCAGCATCTAGTAAGCATGACGTCAAAAGAGACGCTTACTACAGTGGCTGGATGCGCCTGGTTGCTACGTACTGTGCTCAAGGTTCGGTGTATGTATAGGCACTGGTACCGTAGAAGATGAGTACAAAGAAAGTACAGGATCGCTGCTTACAGGCGTCACGGGTGCTGACTTTAGCGCCCTGGAGACTTGGTCGCAGAAACGAAGTACATGGCATATAGTGACAGTGGCGGGTTCTTTAGCTGAGAGTACGTACAGGCCCATTAGTACCTAGAGGTACGGAGTACCAGTTTGGTCACTGGCAAATGGACGCGTACTGGACAGGGCGGTTCCCGGCCATGTGGACAGACCAGGTTCTAGGCCAGGCTGCCCTGCCAATCCAAGGCTTCAGGCCATTGTAGAAAGGCCAGGAAACCCACCAAACCAGCTCCGACCATCTTCCCAGCCAAGCAGCCCCCAACCAAAGACCAGGCAGATGAGACGATCGCTTCACTGAAACACATCTCACGGCAGTCGAGAACCAGTGATTGACTAAAACGTCTTCCCCTAGATTTCTCCTGTTTCTTCACATGCGTACCGATCCGAACAAGCCATAAACATTCAACAATTTCTCACGCAGCGGTTTCCCCTGCGTTGTCGAAGAACCACAGCAGCATCTGGTGCTACTTCGATGCTTATTAGTCTGCAACCTTGCATCAACACTGTTGCCCACGCAATTTCAACTTTGCCTTTTTTTTTTTTTTGCAGAAAAGTAGAAACGCGATCGAGCCAAAGCACCGTACTCTATTTCAGTCTTCCT
Organism: Zarea fungicola; assembly: GCA_900169235.1. Classification (NCBI taxonomy): domain Eukaryota; kingdom Fungi; phylum Ascomycota; class Sordariomycetes; order Hypocreales; family Cordycipitaceae; genus Zarea; species Zarea fungicola. The sequence continues at coordinate 40,269 of FWCC01000546.1, read as the reverse complement.
GTATTGAGAAGAACTCTCGATTCTTTCTTCTTTAATTCCGTATTAGAGCAATTGTTTCAAAATCCATCGCAGTCACCAGTTGCTTTGAGTGGTCTCGTGGAATCCATTCCTAGCCGCCCACCACCACCGCCACCTACCTCCTGGGAGCTGGCTGGCTGGCTGACTTGCAACTCGTTACAGCGGGCAAAAGCGCTACACGCACGCTAGAAAGCAAAAAAAGTGTTTTAGCACCAGCGACCGCCCACCACCGCCCGCCGCTGAGGTATATGGCGCGCGCAGATCCCATCAATATACGTCGACGATCCTGCCCCTGACATCCTTCAAAAACACCACTCGTCCCGCCGCCAAATTTACCTTTGGCTTCTTTCTCCAGTCACTCTTTCCCAGACCCTTCCCTTTTCTTTTGGTACGGAATACACGCAACGGATAAATCAAGGCACTGGTCTGCCTGCGGTGCTGCCCCGATTGTTTCTTGCAGCCTTATCCCACACAGCCTGGGCAAGCCTTCAACACCAACCACAGTAGCGAGCTACGACAGGCCAAACCGCTTCCATTACCACTCTCCTTCACTCTTCGAGCCACAATGACAGAGGTCGCGGCCATGGCTGTGCCGCAGCAGCTCCCGCCTCACCAGGAAACGGCGACCAACAAGGCTCGCCAGAATAGCCGGCTTAACATCGACACCTCGCTCGTCAGCAGCAACGGCTGCTTTGAATTCGATCGCGTCATCAAGTGCGGCTACGTTGAGAAGCGTACCAAGACCAAGGTAGGCACATTGTCGCCGTCCATCCCCTCTGCCATCCACTCTTCCCACTCGTGCTTCTTGCACGCACTGACACCACCCCCTCCGTAGCAATGGAAACCAGTATATCTGGTCCTGCGCCCCGATTGTCTGTCCATGTATAAGAACGACAAGGAAATAAAGCTGCGCTACCAAGTACACCTCGCCGATCTCAATGCCGTCACCTTTCTGAAGGACCCCAAGCACAAGCGCCAAAACGTCTTTGGCCTCTTCTCACCCTCTAAGAACTTCCATTTCCAGGCTCGCACGCTGCAGGATGCGCGGGAGTGGGTTGACCTGATACGAAAGGACGCCCGCCTCGCCGAGGAGGAGGAGGAAATGTTTCTCGCCAGCCCCCTTGGCCAGAGCCTCTCCCCCACGGCGCCTCAACCGATTCCCTCCAACGCAATGACCGTCATAGATGAACAAATAGGTAGCCTGCCAGAGCGATTCCTTTCTAGTTCACCAGAGGCGCTTGGAGCACCCGCCCCCGGGTTTCTTGGCCACCGCGACTCGTCCGTTGTCGACTCCTCAGGCGGCGAAATTGCGTCGCACTCCGACATGTCGGACACAGACTTGCAGCGCATTGGTGGTAGCTCCATGGAGAGCCAGATGTTTCCAGGTCAGCTCGACGTCGGCTCGATACCCGCTGCCGCCAGCATTCCCTACCGTCCAACCGCTCAGCGCTCCGCTAGCCAGGTTAGCGTCGCCAACCAGGAGCAGGAGCTGGACCGCGTCATCTGGCAAGGCTGGCTGTGGCAGCTCAAGAGCAAAGGTGGTGTAAAGCAGTGGAAGGATATGTGGGCTGTGCTGCGGCGGCGCAACTTGATTCTTTACAAGGACGAATCTGAGTATCTGGCACAATGGATCGTGCAACTATCCGTTGTAGTTGACGTGGTGGAGATTGATCCACTCAACAAGAGCAAAGAGAACTGCTTGCAAATTATTACCGAGGAGAAGAGCTTCAAATTTTGTGCTCACGACGAAGAATCACTCATACAATTCATTGGTGCGCTCAAGAGCCTGATTGCGAAGCGCAAAGCACTCGAGTCGAGACTTGCGGCATCTTACAATTAGCTACACCTTCAGCCACTTAATCTTCCTTTCCCAAAAAAGCCTCCTTGATGGCATGGCACTTACTTTTTTTCTTTTTTTTCTTTTTTGCAAACTATCTATTGTATTACACCCTTTTTTGTTTCGGGCCATTTTATCTTAACGAATCTTACGACTACAAGCGGGCAGCGAATTCTTTTCCCTTTCTTTCGCGAGCCTTTATCCTTATTTTATTCGGGAGCCGTCATCGTTGGACGGTTGAGGTTGTGCCAACATCGACAATTCTTGTTCTTGTCCCCCCCCCTCTGGCGAGTGGTGAAGAGGATACCCAAATATGCAGCTGCAATTCTTTCTACAAAGCTTCTCTCGGGCCTGAATTTTTTTTCCACTGTTCCTTTTTTCTTTGTCTCGATAGAGTCATGCATAGAGAGACTCTTGTTCTGCTCTTGCTCGGTTTTGTGTAACTTGAATATACGCATGAGTTTCCCACGACTTGTATCAGTTACTCATGTAAGGTATCTGGTCGTTGTCAATAACCTTGATCAGAAACTTGTTATCATCACGAGCCAACTCGTCGATGGTACTGACCAAGTAACCTAATGCTACTAGTGTTGCGCGACTAGCGACGTGCCATACCAGGCACATATATATGTGCCTGTTGCATGCTATAGCATTGGGAAATTACAACATCAACAGGCTTGTTGTCAGAGCCACCCTCCTGTGCATTGCATAATTTCACAAGCACAATATCCGTGGTAGTGAAGGGATAAACGGCATACTAAAGCAATTGACGATGCATTTGGAACATTTTCAACAGCAGTGTCCAGTTTGTACTGTGCTGGTGTAGGTAGTAACTACTATGCAGCTAGTTTAATTGGCCATCAACATGTTATCTGAAATCTGGTACATCTCTTTTAGAAAAACTCATCAGCGCACTCCGTAGAAAGTGCTAAATGGTAAGCATGGGAAGGCAGTCAAGTGTTGAAGGAGCTTCATTGGGGCTGATCAGCCACTAAGCCGTCGGCCATTCCCGTGGCCAATCGTTAATCTTACAAGCTCCAACATTTGAGCCAGGTTAGTTAACAGCAAGCTAGAATCACAAGTCGCTCCCGCCCCCCCCCTCCCCCCTCAAACTTCAGCTTCAGGAAGGGCTGAAACCACCACAAAGGGAGATTGACGATTCATTGTTCTGCCAGCCGAGGTCCTTCATTATTTCAACACTCTATCTGCGCTTGGTGGCAGTTTACTTTAGTTCTGCGATGCTACGGAGTAACTACATGTCGGCCCTTTTAACCGTGCGGTTCTACCTCATTGTTACATCCGCCATCATCTCTACCTAGTTAGTGAATACTAGTTATAGGTCATTTATTAAACGAGCCAGCACCGTAAAGTGCCGAGTGGCTCCCCGGCAGAAGGCTTCTACTCCACAGGAAATCGTCGCTTCGGCTCCAGGAATCGTAGTTTACAGGCAACGGGCGTCAAAAACCGTCCCTAACTCTGCTTCAACGTCGTCTGTTAACACATTAGTACACAACAGATCCTTGCCCTTGGGAATGACCGTAATCTCGCCCGAGAAATCCGGGGCCATCATTAAACTGGCTAATATTGGCAGGGGCTGCAGGGCTCATCACCAGACGATCTGTGCCAACTTAACCTTTCTCCAAGGGAAAAATAAAAATAAAAAATTAGGGTTGCATTTATAATTACCTTTCTTATTATGCTGACATTTAGACACCAGAATGGTCGCGGGGCTCTCGGTGCCGGGAGCTGCAGATCCGCTCCTACCCAGACACTCGCTCACACACACCACAGCCCGGCTCACCCAGCTGCAACCTGCTGGCACATGAACGGACTACACCTGGCCACGACAGGAACCAGCCACTTCTGCATCATTTGCATACAAAGTAGTAAAATAATTGGTGGCTAGTCTGAGCGTCGTCCGAGAAGGGGGGAGGGAGAGGGGCCGCGCCGCTCTACGCCTCCAAGACACACATGGTAGCTCGTTCTTATAAGTACACACTTGATCTCGTCCACGAGTGTTCCAGGACGAGCCAGGGTACATGAGAGCTCGTCGTGGCCAGCTGGCCAACGTACCACCATAATTAGAGTCCAACTGGCATTTTTGTTGGAACATAGCTTCAGAGTCACCCTCCACCATCATGAAGCTCTCTATACCAGCCCTGGCCATGGCCAGCCTTACCATCCCATCCTTCGTCGTTGCTGCTACCATCGACAAGCCGAAGGTACCACTTCACTCCTCCAGCCGTTGGATCCTCGGTGCCGACAACCAGCGCGTCAAGCTACGCTGCATCAACTGGGCCGGCCACCTCGAGGCCAACGTCCCCGAGGGCCTACATAAGCAGCCTGTCGACTACATTGCCTCCTGGATCGCCAACCAGGGCTTCAACTGCGTGCGCTTGACCTATTCTATCGACATGGCTCTCAATCATGGGATTGGCGTGCAGGACTCCTTCCGCGCAGCCGCAAAGGCGGCCAACACGGACGAAACCAGCATGCTGGCGCTCTACACCGCCGCCGTCGGCAAGAACCCGTTCCTCGCCAATGCCACCGTTATCGACGCCTTTGATGCCGTACAAGCTGCACTCTGGGACCACGGTGTTATGACCATTCTCGACAACCACGTCTCCAAGGCGTCGTGGTGCTGCAACCTGGACGACGGCAACGGCTGGTGGTCCGATGCCCCGGGGTACCTCGACGCCAACAGCCGCTACTTTGACCACCAGAAATGGCTCGACGGTCTCGGAGCCATGGCGACCTGGTCCCGCGGCCGGCCTGGAGTGGTCGGCATGTCCCTCCGCAACGAGCTCCGCGCGCACGTCACGCAGTTCCCCACGGCGCCGGCCATTTGGCGCGCCAACATGCCCGCCGCAGCCGCCGCCGTCCACGCAGCCAACCCGGACGTTCTCGTCATCCTCGGCGGCATCAACGGCGGGACGGACCTCACGCCGCTGCGCGACCACAAGCTCGACACGTCGGCCTGGGCGGGCAAAAACGTCTGGGAGGCGCACGCCTACAGCTTCACCATTACCACGCCGGACTTTGGTTCCTGCCCATTCCGCAAAGTAAACTATGGCCTCCTCTTCGGCTTCGTCCTTGACCAAGGACAGGACAACACGGGACCCCTTTTCCTCTCCGAGTTTGGCGTCGGCATGACGGGCGGCAATAAGGATGGACTGAATGACAAGGATGCAAGCTACCTGGCGTGCCTGGTGCAGTACATGGAGGGCAATGACGCGGATTGGTCGCTGTGGGCGGTGCAAGGGTCGTACTATGTCCGTGATGGAAAGCTGGACGAGGAGGAGACGTGGGGGGCGCTCGATTATGCGTGGAGTGACTGGAGGAATCCCAAGTTCAAGGGCATGCTGGGCAAAATGCCGCAGGTGACGCAGTTTCCGTAGTTTTTTTTTTCTTTGGTGGAAAAAGCATTAAAAATGTAGTTGGCGTTTATCCACGATATATCTGATGCTTGAATGAAAGAGTTTGTACATTCGTGAGGTCCGTGAAGATGTGCATTATACATGTCAGGGCATACAAACCGGACGGAGCCTGGTTGCAATTAATGTCGCCGCATGTAGTCTTTATTAATGCTTTGCAGTCAGCCTTGCATCAGTTCCCGGAGAAGGGTTACACAGCATGCCATGTAAACCAATCAATTATGTGGTCAATCTATTCAGTTACTGTTGTTTAGATACTTACAGCATGTAGTCCGTCTATTCATTCACAGTCCGACATTCAGCAATGAACATTATCGCCCGTAGAAACGAGACACCTGGGACACAGAATTCTGTCTAGAAAAGAGCAACTCTGCACAACAACAGTAATAATAACTCAATTTATTAAATATGCTAGTAACTGGCCAGCATCCCAACAATACAATTACAAGTGCCTCCTACGCCAAGGTCCCCAAGCGAATGAGAGTACAATAACCGATATTCAGCCAAGAAAGGATGAAGCCGCGAAACCGAAAACTCCAGCTTTTTATAAAAAACAAGCCCCAGCACCAAACTTATGCATATCCCTCGAAAAAAGAAAAAAAAGACACCAGTACCCATCCAACGCTACCAGAATAAAAAAAAAATCCTTGAAAACACCAATCAAGATGGACGCCAGGGAATAACAGCTAGAGCTCAGGATCCATCCTTGTTGTCCAGGCCAAAAAACGCAGCGTCAAAATCTTCATTGTTCATTAGTTCAAATGTGCCATCACGATCGTTCATAAGATCGTCAAAGGTATCTTCACCCATACCACCACTGCCGCCGCCACTACCACCTCCGCCACCGTTGCCACCGCTGCCGCCAATACTAAAGTCGAAGTCCATACCATCGGCCTGGCTGGTGTCGTTGCCAAAAAATTCCTCAAAGTTGGAATTGTCTGCATTCCCATCATCATTCGAAGGCTCCGCCTTGATTGCCTCTGGTACAGCTGTGGCTGCCGTGTTACCAGCACTTGCATCTGCGGCTTGGCCATTGTTTGGCAGCAGCTTGTCTAGCGAGAGCATTGTACTATTTGGTGCAAAAGATGACAGATCAAAAGACCCAGTCGTGTTTTGGCCTTGAGTACCGTCCGCAGGCGCGAGTGAAAACTCCATATCCGTAAAGTTGGCGTCTACCATCATAGGCGCCTCTGGCGCGGAGGTCACTTCTGTTTTGACTGCAATATTCGTAGCAATATTTTCCTTTCGTAGCTTCACGTCCTCCTCCTTGACTATGGAGTTGCCATTGGTAATATCTGCGGCATCCATCACAGGGAATGGAGCAGGGGCGGGCTTGTTGGCTGGCACCTGCGATGGTGGTGGCGGAGGAGATGAATCATCGTCAATGCATATAGGCTCCTTCGTTTGTGATTCAATGGGCCGCGCAGGCTGCAATTGCGACGCATGTCCCGCAGATTTGTCGGCTTGAAGTAAGTTTAGATCACGGAGCAGGACCGACTTGGCTTTGACCTAATACGTCAGTCAGCTAGCATTCCCCCTTCCAAAAAAAAAAAGAAATAAAAAGAAAGTAAAAAAGCCAACGGCGTGGAGGTAGGAGGAGTCGTGACATAGGGTCATACAATTTCGCTTTCGAGCTCGTCAAGGGTCGTGTGAAAGGCTTGGATCGTATCGGGCAGTTTCGACTGGGAGATGCCATGGGACAGGGCGAGATTTCCATGGCTGTCGCGGCGCGATGCACGGAGAGCTTTGCCGGTTTGCACGAGCTTTAGAAAAAAAAAGGGTAAATATTAGCTGCGATGAATACAATCGTAGACCATAAATGGACGGGAAAATGTGCGCGTACCACGTCGTTTAAGAGCAGGTGCAGCCCATCCAATGTATCTCTAGGCGGCGGCGCGACCATGACGACGGCGGGAGGCGCAAATGAAGACCAGGGCAGGCGAGAACCGAAACTGGGTGTGGCGGGCAGAACAGATGCCGTCACTGACGAGGACTGTACATAGATGCCCGCTTCAGTTGGGCATAGAATGTAGAACGGACTACACGTTAAAAAAAGAGGTCAAGAGAAGAGAGGTAGGGAAAAAAAAATAGGGTTGCTTTTGAAGGGTGTGGCGGATAGGTGACCAGCCAGTTCAATGGCCAGGCGTCGATTGAGTGCCCACGAGACGTGCTGATGGGGAAGGGGTGCTTTGCTGGATTGCCTTGAGGCAAGGCTTTTTTGTCTGCTGGGTTCGGTCTGGCTCGCAGACAAAGAGTCCAAGTTGGGGTTGCTGCGTGGCGCAGTCGTAGGTATTGGCGTCGAACCTTGTAGGGAGAGGCGGGGGGTTGTGATGGACTGGCAGTGGGTGCATTGCGCAGCAGGCGCTGCGCTACGGCGGTGATGGTGACTGCTGCTGTGCGCTGAGCCACTGAAAAAAACCACCTAAACGCCCCCCTATAAATTGAATACAATGCTACGCTCAGCTGGAGACACCTGCTCCAGCTCCGGCCCCGCCATGCTTTTTCAATCAATCTATTAGCCGGATTTCCTCCGATGCCAGCCAGCGCGTGCGCGCGCAACCTCCAAAGATTTTATTGCTGGCGCCAAGTCTTGAGTTTAAACCCATCAGCTCCAATAACCCTTTCAACGCCTCCTTATTCTCCATATCTCACGCCAATGCGAAACTGACCCAAACGCCTGGCTTTAAACACAACCCCCGGCTCTTCCTTGCGGCTACCCACAACACCTCCATCCGCGGCATGGGAAGAGACCCAAAGCGATATCTCATCTCCGTTGGCGCCCTGTACGCCGTATTCCAACTTGTCACCCAGGCCTCAAACCCAGCGTCCTTCTCCAACAAGCCATTCAGCAGCTCGCTCATTGCGAGTAATCCGTCGCCATGGCGGCAGCAAAAATGACCAAGAACCAGATGAGGAGGGCAAAGAAGAAGGAGCAGAAGAAGGCTCGTGTAGAGGTACGGTGCAGCACCTTGCCCGCGAGCTCTATCAATCGCATTCACTTACATACCAGCCAGACCGAGCCGGAGCCTGAGAAAACCACACAAGAGTCCCAAGAACAAGCAAAGACGGATGAACAATCGCAGAGTGCTGGCAAGAAGGATATTCCTCCTGTCGATGATGTTGTTGTGGATTCTCTCGATGCGTATGACGACGATCCCACATTTGCCGTGTATAAAGAAATCTTTACAAAATTCGACGTCAGCTCTGGCTCCAGTAATACAAAAGACGGAAAGGATGATCAAAAGGGCACAGTCTTGTACAACGACGACGACGACATTCCCGACGAAGACGAGCAACCAAAGCTATCAAAGAAGAAGCGCAAAGCGCTTAACACGCTTTCTGTTGCGCAGCTCAAGGCTCTTGCCAGTGTTCCCGAAGTGGTCGAGTGGCAGGATGTCTCCTCCACCGATCCTCGAGTCCTGGTACAAATCAAATCGCAGCGCAATGTCGTGCCCGTACCAACCCACTGGTCTCTCAAGCGCGAGTACCTATCATCAAAACGAGGCATTGAGAAGTCGGCCTTCCGCCTACCGCAGTTTATTGCAGAGACCGGCATTGCAGAGATGCGTGACGCCGTTCTTGAGAAGCAGGCTGAGCAGTCTCTTAAGCAGAAGCAACGAGAACGTGTGGCGCCGAAGATGGGCAGGCTCGACATTGACTACCAAAAGCTTTACGACGCCTTCTTCCGCTTCCAAACAAAGCCCGAACTGACCCGCTTTGGTGAAGTATACTACGAGGGCAAGGAAACCGAAGTTGACTACCAGCACTTTCGGCCTGGTGATCTGACTGACGCCATAAAGGAGGCACTTGGCATGCCCGCCGGCGCTCCACCTCCATGGCTGATCAACCAACAAAGGTTCGGCCCCCCTCCTTCATATCCTACCATAAAGATTCCTGGCTTAAATGCGCCACCGCCGCCTGGTGGTGCCTGGGGATTCCACCCCGGAGGATGGGGTAAACCCCCTGTCGACGAATTCAACCGTCCTCTGTTCGGCGGTGACGTCTTTGGTATTACCGGCCAGAACGGCGCACCTGCGCAATCCATACAACAGCAAGACCAGCTTGGTATGCCCGTGGAGCGCACTCTGTGGGGTGAGCTGCAACCGCGGGCCGAGGAATCCGAAGAGGAAGAGGAGTCAGAGGAAGAATCCGAAGACGAGGACGAGGATGACGAACGCGAAGGCCAGGAAGGGAGCGGCTTGGAGACACCTAGCGGCTACGCCAGCACCCTCCATGGCGACTATCCGCCGCAAGGTACGGAAACCTCCATCGCCGGTGAAATGGATCTTCGAAAGGAGCGTCGGGGCTACGACACGGAAGAGTCCTCCGCGCCGCGTTCCGCCTACACCGTTCTCCCTGAACGCCAGGTCCGTGCCGAGGGTTTCTTTGGCAGTGACCGCGCATACGACCTGGCGGCTACCCAGAACCGCGTGGGGATGTCCATACTCGGCAACGAGGACGACTCGCGCAAGCGGAAGAAGCCTGGCGACATTGATGTGGCCGTAGACGTGGATTCTCTGAACGAGGCTGGTGGTCTGAGCAAAGATGAGCTGCGCCAGCGTTTTGAGGCTGGAACGCGCGACGAAGGCGTCGGCGCGCAGTGGGCGCAGAACGATGACCTGGCTGATATGATTGCCGAGGAGGCCCGCAAGAGACAGCGTACCGACAGGGAACGGATGGAGAAGAAGAAGGAGTCAAGGCGACATTGAGGAGTGGAAAATACGCCAGGCAGCATATGGTTGAACAGGAAGTTTGCTTTGGGGTGGGAGTGAGTTGGACTTTTTGGGCTGTAACAGATTATTGTCATCGGCGTTTGGATGTATTCAATGTAACCACAATTATCCGAAAACAAAAACTACTTTATTACATTGCCACTTTAACCAAAGAAGGGCAGTTCTGCATTAGCTGGAAATCCTTCATATCACTCAATTGCTATCACACCCCGAAGAGGAATTCTTTTGAAAATTGTGTGTTTGTAATGAGGGGCAACACATGTGTGTCTGCCGCTGCACCAAATCTATGTACTGTCCTTGTAGACTAAAACAAAAAGAGGAAGAAGTGAAGCGGCAAAGAAAATAAAACAAACAAAAAAAAAAATCAACTGCCAAAATTGCAACACCAACTAACTCCACCATTTTCTCTTTTGTCCCAACTAACCAAGAAGAAAGAAGAAAAGAGGGAAGCGCCAATTGTCAAATATTGCAACCGTAGATAATTTTCCCCATTTCTTTAACTGATAACGTCTCTCTCTCATCTGTTCCATCCCCCATCCTCAAGCTTAACCCTCGTTGACTTACAGTAACTTGCTCGTTAAAAAGAGAGCAACCCTTATCCTGTACAAGTTGAAATATAAAAGAAAAGAATGAAGAATCTCTTGCCCCCTTTCTAACAATTTTTCTTTTAAAAAACAACAACAACAACAACGTCGACACAAGCTTCTAAATTTCGAAGCCTTTCCCCCCTGGTTAGACAAGGGACTATGCACACCCGTTGCACAGCCACTTGGGACTTGTCACGTTGATCACAGCATTGGGCTTGATGCAATCTGAGTGATAGAGTCGCTCACGGCAAGCCTATTTTTACATGGTTAGTTTACGCCCTAAAAGAATTATTCCATTTAAAACATTTTTAGTTACATACCTTGTTGGCGCAGACTAGCAGCCGAGGTCCACGAACGGGCAACTGGCATATAGTGCAGCCGTTGCGACCCTTGCGGATATCTGTTGGCTTGGGCGTAGGTACAACTGTCTCTGCCTCGGGCGGCGAAATTGCATTGGCGACATCCATGGTCCGTCGGGACCGGGTCTGATTGATGACGTCAAGAGCCTGCGTGATGGCCTCGTCGGTCAACACCTCGCGCGCCATGAGTACACTCGCATGCTTGCCGAACTCACGCATGCGCTCGTCTTTGGCGACCAGCCACTCGGCTTTGGCCTTGACAAAGCCCAGCCAGGAGCGCGGGAGGTAGATGCTCGAGGTGATGCCTTCTTTTAGTATGAATTCATCCCACGCCCAGATAAACTCCTTCTCCGCCGGGGTCACGTCAGAAAAGTCGGCAATGCTCTCGCGATGTTTCTGGATCCGCCACGTTGCATCGTGGACTGGCCTTGGTACCGGATCGCCCGGTTTCAGTTCTGCTTTGCTGATGGGATGGTATAGCGGCTGTGATATATTGGGTACTACAGCAGGTTCCCTTTTCGACCGGGTAGGACGCCGCACTAGCGTCGTTTTGCTGGCAGGGGCAACTGGCCGAAATACTGGCTGCTTCGGCAAGGGAGAGCCAGAGGCCATTCTGTCTGCAGTAGACCTGGCAGAGGGCGTCTTCAGCAAGTCGTCGTTTGCCGCTGCAATGACGCGCGACGTGACCCATGACGGATCCCCCGATATATAGGTCTGCAGACTGAATGGCTCTGCCGTGGGCTTGACCTGAAATGTTTTGGATGGAGACAGGAGCGACTCTGAGCGACGATGACGAACGCGAAACTGCGGCCCCTGGCCGGTGTTTTCGCAAAGGTAATCGTACCCCGGATGGTATGTTTGCAAGTGCATCTGCAGCTGAAGTAGTGATTCGTGGCACGAGCCACACGTCACGCATCTATGGCAGTCGAGCGACACTGGCTGGTCCGAGGGAAGCAGGTAGGTGACTCGGCCCTCGATGGCCGTACTTCCGGCGTCAGAGCGCTGCTTACGTTCCTTGCCGCGGGCCTGGTCGCTTAGAACCTTGAGATTATAAATCTTGTTCCTTTCTCTTGTTCGTAAAGATCTAGACGGCGTTCTCTCACCCTCCGTTTGTTCGTCGTCAGTGCGGGGATGGCCATTTGTACCGTTAATGGCATTGATGGCAACCGAGTCCTCGTCGGCCATGGGGGGAAAGTTGTCGTCGACCATGTCGTTATCGGGATCAATGGCATTTATGCAGGGCATTGAATCCTTGTCGAGGCGCTTCCACGCTCGGAAGCCAGATGACCAGCGCAAGTCAACATCCATGACATAATCGGTGAGGGTGTATGGCTTGTCTGGCCTGTGGCGGGACGATATGACTAGAGGCTCTTTCAGCCTGCCAAAAATGTCGCGAAAGCGACTCATCAGCACCAGCTTGCGCATGGCGCCAGGGGTCGCATCCTGCAATGAGGCTGATGATCCGAAATCGGTGGCATCGAGTGGAGGCCATTGACCACCGCTCGCCGACTCAAACTCAATGAGCAGTTCATAGGCGTCTGAAAGATCAAACGAGCCATCGTCGTCTCTGTTGACGAGGATGGATTCAAGTGGTACGAAAAAAGGCCGGGCGAGATGGACCCTGGCTATGCGATGGGGGCCGACGGGGTTTTTAAAGGTGGTGAGGTCGCAGACCTGGTTTTGGCAGTGTAGGACTCTCTGCTGGCCATCGGTTAGGTCGCAGACGGTGATGCGGCAGTTTGCCTTTGTGGTGACTAGTTGCTTGGGGGCTGTGGCTCCAAAGTTGGTGTTGGTGCGGACCTTTTTTGAGTCCTTGTGACAGACCTTGAGGATCTCTATGCGAAGCGCAGAGCGCGTGTCGGATGTTTTGGGTGACGCAATAAGATGGTCGACATCCAGAGACTCAGGAGTCGAGACACGGCGGCGCTTGCGCGATGGTGCCGAGTCATGACCATCAGCACCGAGCTGGCCCGACACAATGTTGCCCATGGCCTCTGCGGGGTTCTGCCAGTTTTTAATGCCCTGAAGCCAGTTGCGATGGAGGAAGGGAGCTTTCCGCTGGTAAATGTCGTTCAACGTCATTGCGATGCCAGAGTTGCCATGGGTAAGTCGCCCGCAGTAGCGCTGAAGCGTGGTGGTGGTGGTTGTGGTGGTGGTGGCTCAGCAGTCAAAGAGTTCGTTTGTTGTTTGAAGAGACGAGGAACATCAAAGGGAAGAAAAAGCTAGCCTAGAAGCATGCGGTGACACAACACATGATGCCGACTGGCAGGCGGGTGCAGCAGACCAAGGAAGACTCGGGAGCTTGCTGGCGCCGAGGTGCAGGAGGCTCGTCTTGTGCTCCCTCCCGTTTGCTGAGTGAGTATGAGCGAGCAAATGAGTGTGCAGCGGCACTTTTCTGGCTGGGCGACTGAGAGTCCAAGGTCTGAGAGCGCGGTGGTGAGATGGAGCCTTGGAGCCCAAAATTGACGGATGAGCAGCCAGACAATTGAATGAGTGAAGAGAGATGGGAGACGGTTGACGATATGGCACTCAAGATGGAGGACGCGGCCAGATTCGCAGGGACCTGACGCGTCTAGTAGGGTTGAGTGTGATGAAGGCATTTGCCAGGCGGCGGGCGACTGGCGCAGGCAGGAAGGGCCTCCAAACAGGTTTAGCGCAGGCAGGTAGGTTGTGCTAAAAGGGGATGGCCTCTTGCATCTTGTCTACACGTGAAACTATGTACTATGTAGTACCAGTAGTCAACTGGCTGATATGGAATCGGAGGCAGATGCTTGGGGTACATCTGTGCTTTGTTACATGGCCGCTTAATTATTCAGGCATATCATGATGGTTTCAACTTGATGTTTCCAGTTGCTGTTGAGATGCAAACCACGAGCATCCTCTCTACATGTGTACCTTGGGTACATGAACATTGGCCCGGACCTTTGTTGCTACCTAGGTAGGTAGGTACTGAGATATCGGCTGGCGTGCAGCAGCGACATTGAACAGTGCCCTCGTCTGTAAGCCCCCTGTAAAGGCTCCTCCAAAAGCCCTGCCAAGCGCCTCATCCAGGTACCTGTGGCACAGTGAGGTGACCCACTGGCAAAGCTGCCTAAGTAGGTACATACGTACTAACCTACTAACGACGCAAGGCTACCACCTTTCTATTTCCTTTTCTTTGGGCCATCTGCTCTGCCCCGCTGCCACCTACATATATCATGCAACATTCCACCACAAACAACAGCTGCTTCTTCCAGCGCAAACATTACCTCCATCATCGACTACTGTTTACTGCATCTCCCCAGCTGCAAATCGAACGACTTTCAACATATCGATTCTTCAGACTCTCTAATATCCGGCGATTCGACTCACGCCCAGGTTGGCTGAAACCCAGTGCACCCATCACAGCTGCTCAGCCTTGCCCAACTCCGTTCTGCTGGTCGACGCCTCTGGGCCTGCTGGCGGATCCTTCTGCGCAAATCACACTCCATGACATTCCAACAGATGGCCACAATACTGGATTAGTTACTGTACACGCGAAGTGCCTTGTGTAGGCTCTTTGGACCCCATGGTTCACACACGCAATGCCTCTGGTCCATCATCCGCGACGGACTCGCCACGTCGCCTGAACCCTTCGCGCGCCTCAAAGAGCCGTATAACGCAGCTCGTCGACCCGTCTTCGAGTCCCGGGTTTTCAGAGGAGGAAGATGCAGTCAATGACAAAAGCCAGGACTATGTCGACTCAGAATCAGACAATGCCGATTTTGTCATTGGCGCAGACAACACCCCACAAGCTCTAGGCATACCAGTCCGAGCCACAAAGGTCACGACCTCGAAACGGGCGAGCAGCCGAGGCAAGACGAGACAAAGCGGCAGAGTAAAATCCCTGCCGCTAAAGAAGAACAGCAAACAACATTCAAAACGTAAGCGTCGGGATACCGGCTCTGCGCTACCCAGCCCTTCGAAACGACCGAGGCAACCGGCAAAACGCGACCCAGAATGGACAATTTCTTCAGGCATCATACCAGACTGGACAGATCCACGGATTCCCTTTCAGTGCTGGACCGATGTATTTTACTATGCAGCATATGAGGGCACCACAGCAAGTATTGCCACAAGCTGGTTGCTTCAAGCTGCTACAAGCTGCAAGTTCTTGGCCGAGCCAGCTCTCGAGACACTCTATCGCAGTCCCATGCTTCGAAACCAGTCGAAAGCGAAAAAGCTGGCCGTTTTATTGGAGCAGCCAATTTCAGAGACAAAGTTCAACTACCGATCCAAAATCGAGACGTTGCATCTCGATATTCACACTGTGCCAGCCTCCATCATGTATCAGCTGATCCATCCTCTACCGCGACTCAAGGAGCTCATCATCTGCACGCCATTTGATCAACCTCCCTACAGAGAGCTGGAAAAAAACATTCGATGGACATATCCTGCGGACATCTTTCAAGCCCTTCTACCCGGAGCACATGATGCTAGCGAGGCGAATTTGAAGGCATATCACACACAATTGAAGAGTTGGGAATGGAGCGGACGCCTGGTTGGAGGATTTGTCGACGGGTTAACGGATATTAGTCGCATTCACGAGATTCCCTCATTCCAGAGCCTCACACGTGTCAGTTTTACAAATTTTCAGACGCCGTCGCTACGCAAGCGCTCGCCAAGAAACGATGACGAGGCAATGCAGTTTCTAAACGAGGACAATGCCGATATTGAAGCCATTGCTGCATCTCTCGCCAAGCTGCCATCCCTTTCGCACCTTGTATTCGAGTCGTCGACTGTAATGAACGACCACATGCTGAGCCTGCTCCCGAGACGCCTGCTTCATCTCGAGCTCATCAACTGCTGGGAGATTCGCTCTTTTGATCTCGCCGCATTCTTGCGCGACAAAGGCAGCGAGATACGCATACTCAGCTTGCATCACAATCAATCCCTGGACCTTGGTTTTCTCACGGATCTAGCCGAGACATGCCCCAAGCTACGTGAGCTCGACATGAACCTCTCGTACTATAAACTGCACGAGGGTGCCAACGACTCGGACCCCATGTACGACCAGGTCCTCTTACCTGACCAAATTCCCCACTGGCCACCCAGCATCCGCGTCATCAACATAGAGCACATCCGTGATTGGTCGGTGGAGGCCGCTGTGATGTTTCTGCAGACACTAATTGATAATGCACATAACCTTCCGAACCTACGGCATCTGTCCGTCAAGACGATGCTCGATATTCCCTGGCAGTCCAGGGCCACTATGCGCACCACTTGGCGCGACAAAATGGAAAAGGTGTTTCTGCGGCCATCTCCCGGTCCTCCCCGCGACTTTAATACACTCCGGCCAAAGACCGACACGGAGGCCAAGACACCACCCTCCACACCATCCCGAAAACCCAGTCCACCGCCTACCTCCCCTTCACGAAGGAGCAGCAGGCTCACTGAAGTTGGTGAAGCATCCGGCAAGCAGCGCAGATCATCCCGCCATTCCGGTGGCTCAAAGATGCAAAAGTCTTATAGAGATCCTGATACCGACGAAGATGACGAGATATCAGAGTCCGACGGTGGCCTTAGCGATGACAACGAAAGCGACCCTAATGATGACGATGTTGATTATGCGGGCACTGCTCGCGATACCACCATGTCGGACACCTCAGGTCCTTTGCAGGGGCTCTGCAGGACAGTCAATATAGTATTCGACAATCAAAAGGTGCGCGAGCTACAGTACGGCATGGAAGACTTTCAGATGGACAATGATGGTGAAGACGACGACGAGTGGGACGGCGACTACGAATCTGATGACCCGGTACTGCAATTCTAGATATTGACCCGTCATCGTTAGCACCCTGAGTTGCTCTTGGGGATGTATCTACCATGTAACCCCACTGTCACGGCAATTTCTGTTGGTCGAAACTATGGCTGCAGAGATAGACATATGCATGATGTGGTGATGTGCCAAAAGCTCTCTTTGCTATTGCTAGGTATTTGATTTATATTAGCAGGTAGAGTAGGAAATGGTGGAAGTTTGACAAGCAACTGAAAGAAAAGGGGGAGAAGGAAGCTAAGGATAAGCTTTATGAATTGATACCCATTATTATGTTGTTATTATTACTATTACTATTACTGTTGAAAAAATTCGCTTGTCTTCGTCCATATGCTTTCATTTTTATCTTGTATATCTATCCGTGTCTGCATCAATAGGTACTGCGAGAGAAGAAGATAAATAATGGAAGAAAAACAGCCCCCTCCGAGCCCCTCAACGCCAAAATTCCTCAAGCAAGTATACAAGGTGGAAGGGAAAGAAGAAGTAGACCAAAAAAAAAGAGAGAGAAAGAGAAGAAAAGACAGATTATACAGTATCGTTGTACATAAAATAAAAGTACGACCCCTTTTGCTTAGTTCAAAACGCGGCGCCGCCCATACCTTCGCCCGCCAGATTCTTCATGCTCTTCTCGCTCAAATCGCTGCGCAGCTCCCAGGCTGCCGCATCCCTCTCAAGCCGTCCCCACATGGACAGGCTCTTGCGCAGCCTCTCCTGCTTAGCACGAAGCTCCTCACGAATCTTCTCCTCCTCATCACGCAGCTTGCGGTAGTGTGGCTCTACTTCGCGCGAGACGCCCAGCACCATGGGCAGCATCGTCGGGTCCAGCTTGCCACCTGGTAGCACGGGCGGCATCGTGGCTAGAAGACTCTGCGCGAGGGTCTGCCGCGGAGGGCCTCCTCCGCCACCGCCACCACTATGCTGAGCCGCAGGCCCTGTCGGGGGATTGAATGGACGCCCATGGGTTGGTGTCGAGGCGCCGCCAGCGCCGCCTTGGTTGCTGATGGATTGGCTGCGTGGCCCTGTTGGGATCCCGGATGAACCTATCGGTGTGGAGGGACCCGGTGACCGGCCGGCACGCGATGAAGATCCTTGCGGCCATGCATTACGGCCACCTCGTGGTGCGAAACTGCCTCGCCCAGAAGGCACATAGCCCCGTGGCCCAGAAGGAGCGTTTGTGGGACTAGCCGTGTCGGGCATGCCACCTCCTGACCGCGACGACGGAGAGTCTAGTTGGCTATTTCCAGATCGTGATGGACCGCTTGGCAAGGAACGCAAGGCTGCAGGCCCACGAGGTGGTGATTTGATACCGCTCGGACCATCCCTCCCGTTCCTTCCATCTCTGGCATCTCTCCCGTCTCTGGCATCTCTCCCGTCCCTGGCATCCCTATTGTCCCTGCCAGATGCTCCAAAGCCCTCGCCATATCGCGGAGACTGGTCACGAGAGCTGCCGTAGGGTGAGCGGATGCGGGGCATGGGTGATGCTCTTTCTGAAGCGGCCTGGGAAGGAAGAGCTGAAGAAGCAGCAGAGTCTCTAGGGGGTGATGGCCGTCGATACGATTGATATCGGTCGTCTCGTCGCCCCGGAGATCTCGAGCGCGGTCTAAATCCAGATGGTGTCGTTTTTCCTGATGATCGGTCCAAGCCTCCTCTGACAAATGGCGAGCGAGAGCGCCGCCTATTTTAAGCAGTTAGAATCACAGTGTCCGTGTGGCGCAAGCGTTTCTCCAATATCCCATCTCCGACTAACCTATCGTCCCTGCGATCCAAGTCACGGTCTCTGTCGCGAATCCTATCCCGGTTGCGGTCCCAGTCCCGATCCCGATCCATATCTCTCGGTCGATCCCGTCCCCAATCACGTCGTGGCGACCTTGGTGGCCTATCTCGGTCGAATCTCATGTCTCGACCTGGCGAGCCTCTTCTTGACGGGCTCCTCTGCGGTGGCAACGGTGAGCGCCTCCCCGGAGGAGGCGACCTGTGCAGGGGAGATCTACGCAGCGGTGAGCGCTGCGGTAAAGGCGATCTCGGTGCTAACACTGGCGGAGGTGGCGATCGTGTCCTCTCTCGTCGTCGAGGACTATCTGCACCAGCGCCTCCGCGATCCCTGGAGCGGTCGCGGGGCCGAAATCCTCCAATGCTTCTTGATCGGCGGCGCGAAGCATAGCGCCCGGGCACATAGCTGTCTGAGCCACCAGGGCCGTTGCCACCGCCACCTCCTCCACCGCCAGAGCCCATACCAGGACTGCGCGCGCGAGGAGGAGGGCTCCGCGGTCGCGGGCTTCGAGGATGGCCCCGGTCGCGGGATCGTGCTGGGCTTCTAGGCCGTCTAGGGGATCTGTCACGCGGCGTGGGTCGCCATGATTCACCTGCACCGTATCTTACGACTTCGCCATCATCAAATCTGTTGAGTAGAAGGAAGAGTCAGCATGAGTCGTCAGAGGTAGAGTGTTGCAAGTGGTAGTGATTAGGCGACCGTAGGGTGCGAGTCCACGCGATAGTCGAAAAAAGGGGGACACGGGAAATGCGAAAAAGTCTTGCGGTGTTTCCTACCTTCGACCGCGATCTCTCTCTCGGTCCATTTTGACGTTTTGTGCAAATTGCTTGCCTAATGATTGGGAAAACAGGAGATGCTAAGCTGGTGGCTCAAAAATTGCAATCATCCCATGCGGTCACTAGACAGTGTGGCATCTCGACTAGCACAGTGTCCCCACACCGTACGAGCACACTGTTGTACCAATTAGGCGGAATCAATAGCTGAACTGAAACATAAAATACACTGTCAATTCACCCAAGAGTGAATAGTATATCCACAAAGCGCGGCCAATATCTAAAAAGAAGCAAGATCAACGAGTAGAGCAAAAGAAAAGAAAAAGAAGAAAAACATAGAGAATCCTAAATAACCCCAACAGAGCCGACCAACCAAAAAAAGATATCAGAAGAAATCAGACAAATAAAAGACACTTTGCAATCACTACGTCGACTTTTCGTCCTCAGTCGTTTCCCCACGGGTATCTGAAACACGCTCCAGTATCCATTCTTGCGTATCCTGAGCGTGTGCGTGCATCATCCTATTCAAATTGACCATTTCGCTTCGTACAACAGTGCCGAAACGTCGCTTTTGTACTTTACGCGTCAGGTCGTAGTCTGACCAGCAGGCATGGTCGCCAGCAACATAGACGCGTGAGTTGTCCTTGTACCACGACGAGAGCTCCGCGTCAATGTCGGACTTTATAGGGCGCAGATTGCCAGTAACAAAGTTTATGACACCTGATACTCTAGCTTTGCAATCTATTAAGAATGAAATCGTGTTAGTAGTCGTATTCCTACTAACTCTTTGTGAGAGCCCGGTAAGTAATTTACCTCTGTTTATAAGGAGCACCTTGACGCCGAGATACGCATTGCCTACGCCCATGAGAAAGATTTCTTCCGCGTCACTGAGCTGAAGAAAGTTATCCCACAGATAGCACATGAGAGACTGCATCTGCTCTTGGATTGCGCGTTCCTTGAACCCTGGAATGAAAGCCTCCATGTCTTCGTCTTGCGATACGTAGGCTGGCACGTTGACATCCATGACTGCAAACTTTTGACCAACGGCCCAGTCGATATATTGTGTGACGCCATCTACTACCCACGAGTTGTGGCTGTCTAGCGAGCCATCGATTACATCAGGCTGGGCCAGCAGCTTCGGCGGATCATGAATGATCAGCAGCAGTCGCCTGGCATCGTGTAGATTTGGCGTCACGAGGACCTGGTTTTCAAACGACTTTGAAATTTGATCTCGCTGCACGTAGAGAGGCATCATGCCATGCTTGGCTTGCAGCACCTGCTGTTGCGCGCCGCGAATAACATCGTGGAGACGGTTCCCATTCAGCGACTGCGTTTCAGGTACATTGACAACGCCGGGCCGCATACATTCCCAATAGGGAGCTTGGTGGGCCTGCACCTTGGCCAGAGTCCGTGCCGCTTCCTTGTTAATCTTGGGGAGCTTCATGCGAGACGGGGGCTCACCCATCAAGGTTCGTGCAACAGCCACGGCCGAGTTGGAAATAGCCTGCAGATTATAGCCACCTTCTAAACAGACTGCAACCTTGCCATCCGCCAGGGACATTAGCATGTGCGTCATGTGGGCGTAACATGGCGGTGTAACGAAGCAGCCGCCGAGCTCATCGCCGTCAGCAGCGTCAAAGCCGGCCGAAATGACGACCAGGTCAGGGTCAAACTCCTTGGCAATTGGCATGACAATCTTTTCAAAAGCGGCCATGTACTCACCGTCGCCCACACCCTGGTCGTGCCAGCCAATATTGATGTTCTTCCCGAGACCCGGCCCCACGCCACAATTTTCGATTCCGCCATCGGGGATGTTGGGATCAGGTGACCTTCCAGGGTAGAATGCACCGTTTTGATATACATGGATAGAGATGTATAGAACGTTTGGGTCGTTGTAGAAGATATTTTGAACACCGTTGCCATGATGAACGTCCCAGTCTAGGATCAGGACCTTGCGGCAGGTGTCGGGGTAGTCCTTCTGGCAGACACGCACCGCAACAGGCACGTTGTTGAAGAAGCAGAAGCCCATGGCCATGTCATGCTCTGCATGATGACCGGGCGGTCGAATGACTGCAAAGGCATTCTTCACCTGACCCTCGACAACATTCTTGCAGGTGTCGATAGCTCCGCCAGCAGAGAGCATGGCCGCGGGGTAAGACATGCTGCCAACATAAAGCGACTCGCGACCCTGATCAAACTTTCTGGTGAGTGCACGCAGCTCGGCCGAGCTCAGCTTATCAATGCCCTCTACCCACTCGAGATGTTTGGCAGTATGGGCCAGGCATATTTCGTCTCGCCGCGCTGGTCGCGCGGGAATCCTCCACATGTACTTTGTGGGCGATTCCTTGAGGATTCGAGGCAGCTCTGATTGTGGTCCCGTGTATACGAGTCCCATCTTCTTGAATGCCTTGAAGATTTCGTGAATGCGCCGGGGGTCCTCTGGATGGTGAGTGTTGGGGCTAAAGTCTGCATTCATGTGGAGTTTCATGCGGTCATCGTAGCAACATCCCGTAGGAAGCAAACCACGCCGGCGAAGCTGTTCAAGAGCAGCCGACTGCTCGTCCGGCTCACTCTCAGATTCATAGTCGGCTGAGGGCGATGGCGTGCCCTGCCCGTCAGCCCGTGTGCTGGCAGAGCCATTCGCCGGCTCCGCATCACCCATGGGGTGATCGTCAACCTCCATCTTACCATCTGCCTGCTCCATAGCTACAGAATTTGCAGCAGTAGGGGAAGGCTAGAGCGGAACGAGGTGAACAGATGACGGGAACGAATGACAACCAGCGCACTCATTCAATCCAGGTCGAATGCCCCCTCTTTACCTGCGTGTACTATTGTCAGTGATGATTTGCGAAGCTGGGCCAATAAAAAGCATTTAGAAATGAACATGGAGAACTTGTTGCGGACAGGTAAGCGCTGGCGAATGCAACTTCGGGGGCTTTTGGTCGCGGCACCAAAACAAGGTTTTGCCGCCGCTTGGTGTTTGCAACCTTAGACCCCCCACAACGGCGCATCGCCAGATCGTACAAATACAGTAGCAGCGTGAAGTGAAAGGTCTCTCTAGAGCCATTGCTCGGCAGTGAGCGCGCCACCTCTCCACGAGCGACGAGGTTGCGACGGGGTGGCAGAGGGGTACATCAGGCTTCATGTGGGATCATACCTGTATGCGAGAACTGGAATGGCCTGGGACGGCCGCCGTAAATGGCACGCGACCAATTGCGACGATGTGAGGTGTATGAAAAGAGCGGCAGATGGTAATGCTAAAGGGTAATTGAGCGACAGTGACGAGTCCGCTAGGCCGGTGTGGCTCGCGGCGCAAACGCTCAAAGTACGAAGTAACACGAGGGATGGTGTAAATG
This sequence comes from Zarea fungicola, assembly GCA_900169235.1. Lineage (NCBI taxonomy): Eukaryota > Fungi > Ascomycota > Sordariomycetes > Hypocreales > Cordycipitaceae > Zarea > Zarea fungicola. The sequence goes on along the minus strand of FWCC01000546.1, from coordinate 17,607 downwards.
GAGGGCGGATGGACTTGGTTTGGCTCAGCACTGAGATTCAGGGCCTACTGGCTGCTGGTTGGGTCACTGCTTTTTGAGTGTGTGTTGTGGGGGGCAGGGAGAGCAACCACGCAACCACTACTTCGACTTGACCGCTTCAGAGTTATATTTTACCAACATGCGACAATGAGAATATAATCTTGGCTTGTCTAGATTCTTTTATTTTTCTTTGGATATCTCTGTTTTGGTGAAACTAGATGTCAAAGAAAGCTCGCACTGAGCCCACCCATCGCTCTTCCCGCCTCAAGCACAGACACCAACCAAGTGAGCCGCGCGGATCTGGCCAAGTGTATAAAAGTCCGAAAAGGGATTCGGTTCAGCCCTGTAGTGCTCTGGAGAATCTATTTCGCACAGTATAGGCATGTCTATTTTCGAAAGCAGAAAGGAAAAGTAAGCAAAGAAACACAGCATCTATGCTCGCAGCATAGTCGTGTACCCATGCACCTCAAACAGGCTGCCAGACCAGTCTTCCTCCAAGTATTCACCATCATCGCCCCGCGGAGAGTATCGTGAGAACTGCTGCACCACCGAAGTACCAGGGGGGAGTGTGCCGTCGGCTCTTCCATCTTGCCCATACTCCATCCTAGACTCCTCCCTCCCGTCTGCAAAGTCCAAGATGCCGCCCTCGCAGTCTTCTGGAACAATGGGCAAAGCGTTGGCAAGCTGACGCTCCTCGAGAACACATCGAATAACACCCTGGAGAGATTCCTGATCAAAGGTGAATGTGGGTCGCTGGAGTCGAATCTCTGTAATGAGGCGCTTCCGACTGTAGCTGTATATGTTTTCAAAGTAATGAAGAAGCTCTTCGGGGTTCAATTTGGCATATGTTTTGACGATCCGCGCCCATTTGCTTTGATCATTCCACATAGCATTGAGGGAATGCTCTCTGCTTACTTGCTCCATCAGCGGCAATGCATCGCAAGGCTAAAGTCACTGGTTAGCCACAGCATACGAGATATGCTCCGTGTTTTTTTTTTGGCCGATAGAATGCGTACCAGTTGAGTTGAGGGATCTAGACGGGGGCAGATGTAGTGCAAAATGACATCCTTCATCGTCTCATGTAAATCAAGTAGCTCCATCAGTTCTGATGTCGAATGGCGACGCATCTGGCTCGTTCTAACATCCAAAACAAAGGGCATGGGGTGACCAGCTTGTGGCCTGGTCCATTCACCATGGAAATATAAACCATACAACCACCATCGATAAAGAGCGCGCCGGAATCTGGATGACTCCTGGTCACTGAGCGTCCTACAGTCTGCAGGGTAGTGAAACCATCTCATCTGCGGGAAGAGTAGTTCCCACTGGCGAACTAGTCGACACATACGTAGAATTGGGGCAAGGTCATCTTCCGTGAGGACAGCGACGCTGCTGCTTGCAACCCTCGCAGCCCTGGAACTGTTTACATCAGTAGAATGAGTCGCGCCATAATGCATATGACCTGGTTGTGGTCCAATTGTGTAGCCTGAATCACCAGGAAAGCGCTTGAAGATGATTTCTCGTGGATGGTAATAGATGCGGCCGCAAACATCGTCTGCTGTCGCTATGTAAATCTGAAGCAGTTCATCCATGGGAGAGAACTCCCTGGACAATGTTTTTAGCAGAATCATGACCTTGTTCTTGTTGAATACGCCATTGAGGCTCTTGCATGTCAAGGATAGATTGAAAACCGAGGTAAGATCCAGATGCGATGAAATGTCTAGTATGATCTCGACGGGGCATTTAACAATGCCATGGGCTGCTGTAGCTTGCAGCGCCATCTTTGGGGACATGTGTAGAAATATAGTCAGATGTGGCTTGCGGCCATGCAACAGTGCGAGTAGCCCGTCGGGGTTTAGATCAAAAGTTGTGCCTATACAAGGGAACGCGATATCTGCGTACAAGTCTATGTAGTCTACTTCTCATTGTTAGAGCGAGTTTAGTAGCGCATGAGTATTGAAAAATCTTGCCAGGCAAACTTGCCTCTGGAGCGCCGTCCCTGCTCAGATAACAAGGCTGAAGTATGACTCAACTGTCTGCAGAGAGAGGGAGGTTCTGCCAGGAAAGTCTAGAGAGAGCGCTGTTCTTGGATCCCAACTGCAAAGCGAACTGCTTTGCAAATTTATAGATTTGCGAGGGGGGGAAAGAGAAATAAAGTAAATGAATCAGTCCAGATGTAAATCTCGGACTGTGAATGTCTCCCGTCTTCTACTGAATAATAGAAGGCAGGAAACCGTGAGGCTGTCGGCCCTACAGGATTGACACCCCGACGTTGGGGCTATAAACGGGACAGAAGATGTCGTGCGCCAGTGCGCAATTGATGGATTGGTGTTTCAAGTCTGGCATTGCTGCCGGCGGTGGTAAAGGACGCATGATTTTGCTACTCAAGCAAGCTGTGATGCGAGGTGCAGCTTGTAGGGGACAGGAGGTAAACACAGCCAGATGCACGTTGCCGGATAGGGGACAGACACAAGCATAACTACCCAGTAATAATACATGGTAAGCAACGGAAAGCATGCTCTCCCTGGGGCAATCACCCAGACCCACAAGGGCGACCAGCGCCCCAGGAGTATGTAAGAACCTTGGATTACGTTTCCGGCCCGTGATTGGAGGTAGAGCGTAAGTACCTATGTAGGCACTTGATAAACTTCTATACGCGCTGACAACCCAAGCAGCGCGGTGCTCTGGGCATGTTAAAAGGAAGTAACAACCCAGTCTTGTCACTCAGGAGAAAAGATGCTCAAATCAATAGCAAAGAGAGTGAAAATCAAGTCTAGGAAAACTCGTTTTTGTTTGGCGCACATGCATAAAACTAGCTTTCATCCATAAATTACATTTTCTTCTTCTCGGTCAAAAGCATTAAAAACGCCAACGCCGCAAAATGAGAGAAAAAAAACCCACCAAAATGTCCTAATTTCTTCTTATGCAAACAACTTTCTCTTGTCCAATTCATCGCCCGGTATTTGCTGTTTCCCTCCGTCTGTGCGTAGACCTAGCTCTGCCTTCTTTGACAGCCGGCCGACCATCTGCTCAGCTCTGGCGTTGTGGCGGCTGGCCTTGGCTCTGCGCACATCGGCTCGGACCTGGTTGGGCGAGACAAACTGCTTGTTCTCGTAGATGATGGGTCCACCAAAGGAACCCTCCTGAATAACAATCGGCGTCAGGACAAACCGTGGGCCAATCTCAACGAGGCTAATCTCCAGGTTGCTGCTCATTTGCGTCTTCTTGCTCTTCTTATTGGCGTCCTTCTCGGTACTCTCGGCGTTATCAAGGAGGGAACCCTCAGTCTCGCTGATCTGGTAGTTACGGATCCAAATCTTGCCGTCAACGATGCTGAATCCCATGACGTGATCGACAAAAGGCTTAGATTTTCTCGCGCCTTCAGGGACACCAAATGTGTGGAGGAAAAGCTCCTTGATAACCTTGAGATATGGTTCCGAGTCGAAGGCGGAGTCGAAAGAGAGGAGAGGTCGTGAACCCTTGAGGCAGTTGCCGGTAAAGTGTAGCTCTTCCATCGTATGTACTGGCAACAGGGCTTGTTAGCGTTGAGCCTTGGGCAAAAGGTCGTAGGTATCCCGTCGCTACTCACAGTTTTGAAGGTGAAACTTGACAGTTGGTCCATTGGGAACCTTGCTGAGCCAAACGTACAGATCTTGTCCTTTACGAGCCTCAAAGAATAGCACATTGTTGCAGTTGTACAGCTCGGCCAGCTCGTTTAGTTCAGAAAGACGGGACTTGGAATCGAACTTGGCGTCCTTTCGGCTGTGGGGGAGCATAGAGGCGATATCATTTAATAAGTGCCGGTGTCTAATTCCAATCCAGTTTGTTAGAATCGAATGCACAAAGGCAGAGGTTGGCGGGTTGGCATGGAAAAGAGCAACGCCTACCTGTATGTGACACCACGCGATGACAAAATCAAGACCCTTTGCTTGTTTTTTTTCGGGCCAGCAGAAGGGCCATCCTGCTTCTGAGCAGTGCTCTTGGCAAGCGACTTGTAAACGGCAGCCATTACGAATCTGCAGGGCGGCGCAAAAATCTTGGTGAATATTCGTCCAAGCCAAAACGCTGCGACAAAGATAGTTGCACAGTCGCAGCCAATTTTTTTGGGCGGAGCAAGACTTTCTCCGTCCGATAAGAGTTTCTTATCGCTACGCGAAACGGGGCTGGTTTCAAAGTGCAAGTATCGAGTACCTAGAGTCCACTAGTACCGGCCTAATCGCCGCTAGTAGTCAATACTTTGAACCCCTCCACTGCCTCTCTTCTGAGCGGTATGCATTTATGAGGGTCGTTGGCTGGCTCAAGACACATGCAAAATGGATGGCAATGCAGTTGTCTAGTAACAGAATAGCTATTAAACTTCAAGATAACCACGGAGATTCTAGCATTAGTGTTTTCATTTTAGCTACGTAAGGCGTAGAAGCAATCGTCAAAACGCATCAAAACTCAGACAACCAGCATTAAAACGACAAAGGAAAGCCAAATTGACTGCGCCATCTACTGTCAACAAAGCCGTAACATCGGGATCTCGTTTCCCTAGCAGTGCGCCAAGCGGCCTTGACACATCATTTCATTGTTGGCGCACCGCATTGCATCTTTTGGTATCAACGACAAGATATCGAGCCGTACATTGAATTTACATTGAATTTAGCAGCACTTGCCACCCTTTGCACCATCGTCGTCCGCAGGCTTGCTGAGAGAGATGTTTGTTCCGGCGCCAATGGTCGCCTGGGCACCGTCACCACCGTCAAGTGCTTTGCTGGACACGATGCGGTAGATTTCTAGTTGAAGTAAATAGAGCGTTAGTTTATGCATGCCAACGGGTCAAGAGCCGGAGTTTGGCATACCAGTCAAAATGTTCTGGAAGGCAAGCTCAACGTTGCTGGCATCGAGGGCGGAAGTTTCAATGAAGGATAGGTGGTTCTCGCCTGTGATAAAAAAAAATCATTGGTTAGTCTTGGCGCGGTCGCGTGGACAGCAGCAGCATCGACATACTAGCAAACGCCTTGGCTTCCTCCGTAGGAACGGCCCTCAAATGGCGCAAATCACTCTTGTTACCGACAAGCATAATCACAATGTTGGCGTCAGCGTGATCGCGCAGCTCCTTGAGCCATCTCGTAACATTCTCGTAGGTCTGATGCTTGCTGATATCGTAGACGAGGAGGGCGCCGACAGCGCCTCGGTAGTACGCAGAGGTAATTGCACGGTATCGTTCCTGACCAGCAGTATCCCAAATCTGTGCCTTGATAGTCTTGGAGTCAACCTGAATGGAGCGCGTGGCGAATTCGACACCGATGGTGGACTTGGAGTCGAGGTTGAACTCGTTGCGGGTGAATCGACTGAGAAGGTTGGATTTACCAACACCGGAGTCTCCGATCAAGACGACTAGAGGCGAGCGTGTTAGTCTGGATGCGCCAGGGTAGACGGCATCGGAGCCGGTAGCTGCGGAATCGAATCAGGGGAGCATGGTTGGTTCTGTGTACCTTTGAACAGGAACTAGTGGGGCGGCGAGGTCAGTATTAGATTTCGAGCAAGCAAAATGGTGGCAGTGCGTTTGAAGCAGAGGATAGGCACATACATCATATTCGTCGTTGGCCATGGTTGCGGTATTGCTGTATCGTATGCAAGCGTGTTGTGGTGACGTTGTGATGTAGATGTGGAGGAGAGAAGTCGCGGCTTTCCAAGAGGCCAGTAGACGACGGTCTGGTGCCAAACGGGGCAGCCAATTGTGTGGTGGAGGGGCAGTGAGAACAAACAGCACCAGTAGATGTTGCAGGCAACGGGTACCTGTCTTTTACGGGTAGTTGCCTAGCAGCTTAGTACCTACTAACTTTGTACCCCTATGGGCCGCCTCATAAAAAAAAACAGACAGCCGCCGCCAAAGGGACAGCAGGCAGCCAGGAATAGGTATTCTGGCCAACCCCACCAGCTTAGTGCTTTATTGGCAGTAGAATGCAGACGCTAGATCTTCCTCTGGTACAAAAGTAACCCAACACATTGGCAGGCTGCCAGCAACTACACCTACCTATGTACCTCTACTTTGCAGGTAGGTGTAATGAGATTCCCTGACTTGGAAGGCGTTTCCAGTAGTAACTAGTTTGCCCAGCAGAGACAGCCATTTCTTACACATGTAAAGCTATGTTTGGACATAAGGTACTAATTTTTAATTCATTCCTAATTTTTGCAGACTTGCTGGAAACTCCAAGTCGGTAAAAGCCGAGGCAGCCAGCCACCTAGCAGCTTACATGATATATCTGATTTAAATGTATGTACCTACCTACCTGCCCATAACTGTAGTATTTGCTGCGCCACCTCCAGGCACGAAATAGAAGCCTCTCTCCTCATCTCTGCTGTCGTACATTGCCCTCATGTTCGTTTAGGAATACTCTAGGCAGAAGAATCAAGATTTTGTCCTGGCTTCAAGCGCTTGCAGCTACGCTGTGCCGTCGCCTAATACTGCCTAGGTACTAAGTACCTAGTTTCGTGGTAAACCTTCACGCCGCCTGGCAGACCAGCCGATGGCGCCACCATGCTGCCAAAGCTTCGGCGAAACGAACCAAATTGTCGCCCGCAGATAGTTTCATAACAGAAGAAATGAGCTTTTGGAATGCAAAATTACTATAGCCATTAGCAAGTTCGTAAACGTTTAAAGCTTTGAATTTAACTCATGCTGTGTGAGGAGGGTTGCGTTGCTGGCGGCGGCCGCTCTTCAGTTAAAAAGGCAGTTGGGGCTTGTTTTTCAACTGGCGCACCAGCACCACCACCACGTTGGATGCTGCCAGCTACTACCTACCTAGGTAGTTACTACCTACCTAGTTACCAGGTGACAACTAACCGCCAGGCTTCACAAACGCGGCACACAAATAACGAGACGCTGGTCGAAGCGCAATTGCTGGCACGCCTTTCATTTTTCGTCTTGCAAAACTGTACCGGGCGCTCTCCGCTCTCTTCCAAGATTCCAGAGCTCGCTCCGCGTTGAAATTTTGTCACGGGTACCGTCGCGTCGCTCCTCAGCCCGTTTGTTGGCCGCGTTGGCCATGCTCGCGTTCTTCTGTATCGAAGAGTTGCCCAGTCACAACGATAAATTAACCGGCTTGGCGCACCTTCTCCGTGCCGCATCACTACTCAATCGGTAATGCATGTTTCAGTAGCAACGCCGTGCTGCTAGCTTCTAGGAGACAAGGGCGAGTCTGCTCCAGCAGTTGCGCGCGGCTGGCTGAACAACTACTCTCGATGCAGCCCGTCTAAAACATTATGGGAGCCATGGATTTAGATGACAGCATTTCTGTTACATCCACTGTTGATGACAACGACCCCGACGCTGTGTGGGAGGTTAAGCAAATTCTTGCCGAGGGCCAGTTCGAGGGAGAAACAAGATACCTTATTGAATGGGAGGGCTTTCCGCTCCACAGTGCGACATGGGAGCCCAAAAGGCAATTCCAAGATGGCCAAGATACCCTACTGAAACATTGGGCTCTGACCAAGGAAAAACAACGGCAAGGCACTGCTCCTAGATTCCACATTGACGAATGGCGCTTGGCAGCGATTAGCCAAGTGCGAGACAAATATGCTCGCCATGACATGCGAAATCGTGAACGCAAACGGCGTGGGTTAGAGACAACGCGATTAGAACCAACCTTGGAGAAGTGCATCGCAGCAATCAAAGCCGCGGCCGCTGGCCAACCAAAGACTGCTGGGCACGTTGGTGACGACTCCGGACCAGTATCATCTGCGATTCATGTTACAAAAGAGCAAAGAAGGGAACACTCTTCACTCGATCGTTTACTCTCAGACGAAGACCCTGGTCCAGCACCCTCTGCGATTACTGTTACAGAAAAGCAAAGACGGGAACGCTCTTCACTCGATCGTCTCTTCTCGGACGAAGAGTCAGAAAATGATGTCGGACTCTCTCCAGACTCACCCCCAGATTTCTGTGAAGCAACTAGCCAAAGGCGTAAATTAGAACTACCTATTCCAAACACCCGGCAGACCTCCCACGGGCCCACATTGGTGCAGGACACCGAGCAGTTGCAAAAGGTCTTTGCGGACGTTGCTATTAAGACTCCCAAAGCCCCTTTGTCTATTGGCGCTGTTGTTTCCTCTGTTGAAACAAGTGAGGGGAAAGCTGAGCTGCGAACCAAAGCACTGGGCAACATCATGCCGATGGATGTGACTGATCTCGGCAGCGATATCATGGATATCGACGATACAAATGACGCTGCTTCCATACTGTTTCCATCATCTTCAACCGTGAAGAAGAAACCAAAACCATCGCAGAAGAAACTCGGGGCCGGGTCGGGGCTCGCAAACAATGGGCCAGGGAGGCCACCCACGGCAAGGATGGAATCAGGTAGCGTACTACAAAAAGCACGCAAGCCTCTCAAGACTGTCCAAAGCACTTCAGAGGATAATTTATCAGAAAACGTAACACGAGAAGCAGACAAGTCCGCTAAAAACAACTGCAACACGTCGGAGGAGAGGGTAGAAGCAGAAAAGCTAGTGCGGACAGCAGACATGCCTCCGAAAACCAGCAACGCCACTCCAAACAATTCAAGCCCCAAAGCTTCAACTCCGCCAAATAGCAGGAGGAAGAAGGTTTCATTTGTGCTTTCACCTGCTGAGTACAAGCGCAACGATGGTGTTGAAGCAAGTCTTTTTGTGGCTAATGACCCAGGAATGCCAGATTCGCTGTCCGAGCCAATCTCAAACCCGCCCCAAGCAACACCACCAGTACAAGGGCAGCAAGATCTCAATGAAAGTGTGCCCAAGACTTGCGTGATAGGGTCAATGAGGCTAACCTGCTCCTTTCACGTCGCAGCTCAACCTACACGGGTCCAAATTATCTGGTATCAGCGACTGATGCGGCTAGAAACTCTCCGTTTCTCCCACATATGTACCGCGCAGGACTTGCTCCAACAGCTGCGCAGTGGTGAGCTAACCTCCAGCAATTGGGTTGGGGGTACAGCAGGTTCTTATTTACAATCAGACAAGCTGGCAGTCCTTCTGGATTATCTCAGATCTTCTTCTCTTGGTTTGTTGTGTCACAGCGATGACGTTTGTCTCTTACTCTATCCAAGCACATCTCCAGATTGGCAGCAGAGCCCTCTCCCAACAGCGCCACTGCACCCAGAGCACCCGTTCGGATACATAACTTTTGAACCGGGTCTGAATTTCCAACTGGACGATCTATCTCTTAACTTTCCTCAACTATGTCTTTCCGGTATCAGCTTGTTCGACAAAAGGCTTTATCACAAAATACTCCCTAGCAGCGACCATTTAGATCAGTTGCCCAAGAGCCCAGATAGCGTTTTTTTAATGTTCCCGCCATCGGCAACGCAGGAACATGATCTGTTTTGTCAATGGTTGAGAGTGTTCAACAAAAACTGCGAGATTCGGTCTAGTTGTATGCCCGGCCACTGGGCCAAGTTTGTGGAAGGAACCCGAGGTGCGGTCATCATCCATCAGGATTGTATGCAATCACTACATCGCATACCAAACTTTGCAAAACTGCTTCACAGTCGGAACGAGGACTATAATTTTTGGATTTTTCGGTTACCCTTCTTCGCTCCATTTTCTTTGCCTCATCCCATGGATAGCCAATTCGATCGCATTGGCATTGCGCTTGACTGGGTGTTCCCGCCTGGTGTGGCTGTCATGGTCACGCCGAGTTTCTTTATTTCCCAACCGCTACAAGCCTATAATCTCCTGAAGTGGGTTTGGCAAAACTTTTCAGAGGAGCCAAAAGAACCAAAGGTCTATCGACATGGTAGACTTGTGGTCTGCCACGACATAGCCGAATGGCTACTGTCTTTATCGCTGGAGAAAAGCGAGGCCAATCGCAATGTCCGCGAGTCCAAACATATCCTCGATGTGCGTATGAAGACGGTACTACTAGTGAATAAGCTACAAGAGGAGGAGCTGGCGTCCGCCATCATATGTGCACCTGCTTTTATTGACGGCAATGATGAACAGAGCCTAGTCAACTGGTTTGGGTGGTGGAGTACATCCCAGGTAAACCAGTTCCGAAAGTTTACCGTCATTTGCTCGGATAATGACGATGATCGACGTCGATCAAGACTGATTAAGCGTCCAGCTCTGCGCGAGTTATTCGCAGAAGACCAGTTTAGGGACCCAGCAGCACATATCGCCTTCACCTTGGTGCCAAGTGACTCACCTTCGGATTTGAGTACCTTCCTTCATAGTGTCAGTGACGAAGCACATGGCGGCTCATGGAACCCGTTGGTGATTTGCCCGTGGGCATTGCACCAGCACGAGGGTACTTCCTTGTTTGGTGATGTCACCCAGTGGGTGAAGTTCTTTGCAGAAAAGTATTTAGGCCGTGCCATAGGTGGTGAGAAGCAACTCCCACTCCTACGTAATACGCAGCTGGGATTCTTCTACATGATGGAAGAGCCTGCGAATACTGATCTCATTGCGAGAGATGAGGGTATCCGCAACCCTTGGGTGGCGTTTGTTCGTCCGATGGAACTTCACCGAAAGCCGTGGAGGAACGTAGAGGTGCTGATATGGGACTATCGCCTCCGCGATCTATCACGCCAGTCACAGACGATTTCTGAGGCAGATCTTTCGCCGTCGCAGCGCGCTCTCATTGCCGAAGTCACCAGGCAATACGCAGCTCTCAAACTGCCTGTGAGTAAAGTATGGGCCGGTGGCTTCAAGGCCTCCAAACTGTACACGAATCCGCTGGAAATTACGCTGGACTGGATGTCAGCGGTGATTGCCAATATTAAGAGTTGGCTCCCGCTGAAGCATGACGACTTGCTGAATCGCGGTTGGAGCTTCGTACGCAGCCAAGGATCGCAATCCATGACGGGCTCACCACTGTCGACGCGTAGCATCGCAGGTCGCTCGGAGGAGGGGGAACCGGCGGTCCAGACCGAGAAGCCGCGGATGGTGTTTTACCCGCCCACCGGCAACGTGGCGGGCATAGCCAATGCTTGCCCGAACAGGCTGCATCAGTGGGCAACGGCTGCGCAGGTAGAAAAGGAGTCGGAGTATACGTTTGTACCAACGTTGGAGTGGTACAGCCGACAACAAGAGGCTGGTCGAGGGTTTGGGCATATCCGGGTGTGGTCATGGAAGCGATTCTTTGAACATTACAAGATTGATGATCCAGAGTATTGATAGAGAAGGGTGCAAAGTGGAAGTGGCACGGGGGACAGTTTAGGTTAGCTGATATAGGTAGATAGTCATGCAGTTGCTTTGACCAGTTTAAGCAAAGTCTACAACTTGGTTTATACATACTATGGTTGTTTTTTACTTCCTTTGTTTATTTTTATGTTTGCATTAGTGATGGTTGTAAAAACCCCAAAAAAATAACATATTTCTCGCTCTCCGTGCCCATTGGCTAAACAAAAATAAAAATTGCTATCATTACATCCTACGACATATTTGCTCATCTCGTTGATGCAGGGAAGCTCCTGGTACTCAGCAAAACACCCTTGATCCTGCGAATATTGTCCCTCGCCTTGCGCACCTCGTCATCCGGCTCATTCTTGGATCCGGAGAGCAATCCATACCCGCCACCAGGCGTAAAGTCCATGTGCGGGAAGATGATCTTATCAAGGTCCTCGCGGAAGTGCTCCACCTGCGCCTTGATGTCCTCAAAATCGCCGCTCTGCGAGACGACGGCGTCGCGCAGGCCGGACACGCCCTTGGCCAGCTTGGCAAGATTGGTCGCGTGTTGCAGCGCTGGAGTCTGCGGTTCCGCCTTGATGCTTGCGGCAGCGGCGCTACCAGTGCTCGCCAGCGCGTCATTCAATGACGTCTGTGTACCAATATCCCTGTGAAACATTTCGGCGGGGTCCTCATCAGCCTCATCCGCTGCGGCTGTGGCCGAAGATGTGAGCGCGCTTTCCGAGTGCGCGGCGGCATCCTTCTGTAACTGTGATGATGGCAGAGATGGAATGACAGACACGGTGCGCTCGAGCCGGTGGATAAGCTCCTCGAGCTTGGTGGCCGTCGTGTCATGCAGCTCCTGGCGGGCGCCGTTGAGGCTCTCTGTCATGGGCTCGACAACATACTTGCTCGTGCCGTAGACGAGCGTCGACAGGCCTGCGAAGCCATAGAGCGTAGCGAGCAGGCCTTGGGTGGTGACAAGCGGTGGTGGGCGTTGAGCCTTTGTGAGGAATTCGGGGTATGTGACGATGGGGGCGCGGTCAACGGCGGCAACGGGATCAACTGGTTGCTGTATCACGGAGACCGCAGGCGCTGTTTCATCTGCAGGCTAGAAGGGGGTAAAGCCATGAGTTTTGACCATAAACCGACTGCGTCCTTTAGAGAAGGGGGGAGGGTGGCTTACTGTGTCGTTTGCTATGCCGAGCAGGGTCTGGATGTGTTGGTCCTCTACGCCTTTGGACTGCAGAAACGCAACTTTCTTGTCGCGCGGCTCGTTCTTGACATTCTCATCGTCTAGGAAGCGCCGCGCAATTATGAGCTTTTCCTCTGTCGCCGTCGCCTCGTGGCCCGCATCGCTGCCGGCGTCGCTGTCCGCGTCGCCGTCTGTCACTGGTGTTGAATTCGTTTCCGATGGATGCTGCCACGCGGGAATGCCGCCGTCATCGTTTGAGGCTCCCATTGTCTGTATACGATGGCGGCTGCAAGTGGCCTCTATGCGAATTGCATGCAGTAAGGAGAATTGGTGAGCGGCAGGGGAAGACGGGTCGAAAGAGTGACGGGATTCACCTGCAATGGAGGCGGATAATATTCGGCGGGCCAGTGCCGAGCAAGCCTACTCCAGCTAATAATAAAAGCTCATGGCTGCCCAGGTGCCTCGGCAAAGCCTCAACTCACTACAGGTAGTTGACGTCTAGGTTAGTAGTGGGCCAACATCACCGCAGCCCTTGTGGAAATGCGGTTGACGGCCTCGGCGGACGGTGTCTGGCTCGATTTATCAATGGTACTAGTTAATTCATTATTTGCATTCGCTAGATTTCATCCTGGCCGAATTACAGTCTGAGTTTCCGTTTAAATACGCAAGTGCATATGGGACTCATGTTTGTCGTGCAGGTTATTTGGTGCTCGCATCCCGGAGAGAGTTTCTCGTACAATTTGTCGTATTATAAACACGATGTAGTCATGAAGAGGAAATGTGAGAAAAGAAATGTAATCGCATGTTGGAAGTTCTTTGCTTGGTTCCCCCCCTCACATGTAGCATTGAACGCCCGACAATGCACAATAGTGTTGGTGTTGCAAGTTGGCAGGCAAGCCCGTACCACATAAAACGACCATAGCCTAGGATACAATACATGAGAGACGGTATTGAAATCCAAGTAAACTAGCAGAAGAAGACATGAGAAATTTGTGGGTTGGAATTTCTAGAATAGCCGTTGCTGCGGTGTACTTCTACACAACAATAGACAAAATCTAGACAGGAGATACTTACTAGCCCGCATAAAATGTGATGGAACGCTTGTACCACTTGTCGCAAGCTGGACTGTCATGCATCCCTCCAATTAGTTAGTCTGGCGACTTTCAACTCCACAGAAGGGGGCCGCCTCTCTGGAGAGCACTGTCGCGGCTCGGGCTTCACCAGTTTGGGAGCAATCAACGGCTCGGGCAATACTGCTTCGATTTCATCAAGAAGATCTCGCCTGTAAGCATAGGCAAAGAATCAGAGACCACAAGCCTGAATTAGCCAATAGGTGAGCATCGAGTCTTTGTATTTCTCAAACTCCATCCCTGTCCTACCACTTTTCCACACCGTCAACGCGCGCCGCATTAATTTCCAATCCGGCTTCCTGAGAAAAGGGTTGCGACGACAACTGCCAGGACACTGCTGGCAATTCATCCCATCGCAGTAGTTACTCACCCCCTCAAATGTTAAATAAAGCAGGGCTGCAGCTAGTTTGGCGCACCTTGGGTCTTGGTTGACCGTCATTCGCCCACTGTTGTGAGTGAGGTAAAACGGATGACCGCCATTGGCTTTCCCCCTCTGGTGAGCCTTTCTTGGCTGGGTCCTTACTTTCTCACTACAAGAACGCCCGAATCTAGGAGCTACAGGCAAGGCAAGGGAGGGACTGACCAAAGCGAGGAACGTGGCGTGGAGCTTTCCATCAGAACTTCGCAGGGGCGAAAAAAAAAAAAAACAGGAACCGCCAGCCGCCAAATTCAAGTGAACCAAGGCGCTTTTGAGCGACAAACAGCCGAAAAACTATAACCTTGCACCTTAACATTCCCGCATCACATCAACCCCCTTGCCGCAACAAACACAACCCCCGCCATCCGAACCCAGGGCCAGCCATCAAATCTGGCAGCAATTGAGCATCTATCACTGGCTGTAACGGATTTTGAACCGGCCAACTCACCAAATAGACTCCTGCACGCACAGCACAGTACACACACACACACACACACAAAACACACACGTCATGACTTCACGTCCCAGACGCTCAGCTGCCGCCAAGGCGACTGAAAACATTTCTGTACAATCGAAATGGGCTGACAGCAATGAGAGGAGCGGCGACAGTCCCGTACCATCCCGTCGCTCAGGACGTTCGGCTACGTATCGCGACGCGCCATCCTCTCCAGAATCAGCCGGCATGCCCTCTCGCTCGCGCCAACCTGCGCGCGCCAACCGCCGCTCCGAGCAGTTTGACGGCGGCGAAATTGTCCAGGGCAAGCGCAACCGTGGCACTAAGAAAAGCTATGTAGTGGACTCCAGCCCAGAGGAAGACGAGGATGAGATTGAAGATGAGGTGGAGGTGGAGCTCGACGAAGACGATGCCATGGATGAAGATGCCGAAGGGGAGGAGGAGCTTGATATGGACGCTGATGGCGAGGAGCTTGACGCTGATGGCGATGTCGACATGGACATTCAGCCACCGCGTCGTGGTAAAGTCACGAGCATCAAAGTCTCCCGTTCGGCCAACCCTCGAACAGCCGCGAGAGCAGCTGCTTCGCGCATCGTTGCTGATGATGACGATGACGAAGACGGCGAAGACGACGACGACGACGACGATGAGCTTAGTGAACCAGACAGCGATCTTGGTGATGAGACGATGGGCGCAGCAGATGAAGCAATAGCCGAAGAGGATGCCGAAGGAGAAGAGATTGAAGTGGCGGGTGACGGCGATGAGGAAGAAGAAGAGGAGGAAGACGAGGATGAGGAACATGAGGACGAAGAAGACGGGGAGGACGGGGATACTGGCGCTGCAGGGCCAGAACTTGATAGCGACGACGACGGCAGCCTTGTAGGCACGCCAGACCTGGCCAAGATGACCAAGCGCCAAAGAGCGCGGTTCGATGAGCAGCCCCAAGAATACATGAAGCTGTCTGATGGTGAGTGTGGCAAATCATAACGGCGAATTAACCATTCAATCGATCATGCATTCCTAATCAATTTACAGAGGTGCAAGCAAAGAAGGTCTTTACTGCAGAGGAGCTATCCATGCGCCGACAAGAAATGGCGCGCCGCAGACGAAACTTGAGCGAGAAGCGCAACGAGGAGGTCAAGGTGTGTCGCACACCGCATACTGACATGGCATCATCATGCCAAGGCAAAATACAACAGCGCTGACAATCCGGACAAACAGATGGAAACTATTAATAAGCTGTTGAAGAAGCAAGCACCCAAAACGAGTAAAAAGCGTAGCGGCTCCGTCGACGCGGATGTTGGGCCACCATCAACGTTGATTCGATGGGTAAGCAACAAGAATGGCAGCAAGGTGTCAGCGCCTAACGAGGTCATGGCCGGGCCGGTGGGGGAGATTTTTGGGTCGCCTGGTCAAGGGAGCAATCTGAATGGAAGTAAACTGGTGCAAGAGGTTGCGTAAAGATTTTGACTTTTCAAGGCGTGCATCACGGTTCTGACTCATACCATGACGGGACAACCGGACTGGGGCAGGCTTAGTCTCGACCGCTCCCCGAAAGAAAAGGGAAAGGAGAGGAAAGGGCGTTTTTCGGCGTTTGAATGGGAAACTTGATAGGTAGATTTCACGTAAAAATTCCATTTTTTATTCTTTTCTCCTTCCAGGTATTTGGTGAATGTGTGGTTAGACACAGCCCTGCGTACGCCAGGTAACCATTTGTCCCGCGGTTGTGTCATTTGTGCCCTCTTACTGGCCTATACACGTTACAGATTTTTCGTCGATGACACGGGGCAATTTCTTGGATATTTCGGGACAAACATTGCGATTTCAATGCAGGATTTGCTTTGACTTCTTGCCAGGCAGCAACCGAGTACCTTGCAAAGCCAGGGTTCCCAAAACTTTGTCAGACTGTCCTCGCAAACAGATGGAGTGGCAACAAACTGTGCTGGACTGCCGAGTGATCAATCTTGATTACAGAAAAGAAAAATATCCTTTCCAAAGAGTAAAAATTCAAAAGCGTCAAGCACATAACAAAAGCATTGGTTACCACCTCGTACATGCCACTTCTATACAATGAGCAGAATGCAACATTTCATCACGTATATAGAATTGCAGAAATATACGTTGGACCAATAGAGGACAGGCGTCGGCGGCTAGGTCGCCCGACTACATTTCCGATGCCCACTGTTAGTAGCTTGTCTTGTGGGTGGGTGGTAGCAATCCGCAAATTGGACGGCTTTTTTTCTGAACAGAGAGCCTCACTAGGTCACCAACCGCATACATCTTCAAGGGAAGGACTTGAGGGGACATGACGTGCGTGGTGTGCCAGCGCTTTATTAGAAGCCGCAAGGTCTTTGGGACCTGGACTGGAGCAACATCATTGCCCGGATGGATAACAAGCAAGTAGGCGGCAAGAGGCCAGGCCGACTACGTCCGTATTGCTGTGGATAATGAACCTTAGTTAGCGGGCATTATGCTTCGACGTGGGCCGGCATGTGGGAGGAGGTGGAACGGACTCCTCCAAACGCAGTGTAGACTAGGTAGTTAGTTATCATGGACAGTTTGATTTCCATGGCAGCTCGCAGGCGGTCCGCCAACCGTTCCGATGGGTGAGCCAGAGGCTCAGTGACATTATGTGTGGTCTCGAAGTTGATACCCGGGGCCCCCTTTAGGTTTGTGGGTGGAAAGATCCGGCGGCGTTTGAAGAGAATGCAGACAGACACACAGCACATGTTTCCATGACCTATTTGTACCATGGCCCTGGCAGTTTCTGCGCATATACATGGTCGTTATGCTGATGAGAGGAATCCGTACGCCTGTTTTATCGTATAGCGTACATATTTCTTGGCTAACAAGGCTGGCTGTATTGTTGAGATGTGCTCATCAAGGATTACCTAGCGTGTTGGTGTTGGTGTATCGGCTTCGGCAGCACGGTGGGCCGGACGATGTTGTGGGTTTGCTCAAGCCCCAGGCAGCCACATGCACATATAAAAGGCACCACGTAGTTTGCGCAATATTGTGCACGATGGGGCTGTGTGATCATAAAAAAAAAGAAATACATATGGGCAAAACAAAAACAAAAACGAAACCCGCCTCCTTCTTCATTTTAACCGGAGTTCCTTTCTCGGACAGTGCCACTCTATGGCTGGAGTATTCCGTAGCTTGATGCATGCAATACTTGAACCAGCTACCCACTGCCACTACATTAGCCAAGCGTTGTTAACTAGCAACTACGTTAGTTTACTACAGTGGGCCAAAAGTAATT